>JAHQIW010005532.1:0-126941 GCA_019055375.1 Parelaphostrongylus tenuis | reverse complement strand
TTAGCGGAAAACTTCATCTTTTTTCCATTACCCTCATACTCCCTAAATTTCTGTACATACTCTTATACTTTTCATGCATACACAACAATTATCTAAAAAGGAAACTACGATTCAAAAAGTAATTTTCTTCTCGCATTTGTAGCGCTTTATGAAGATCTTTTCGAAAATCAGATATAACTGCGCGGAATTTCCGAGATCTGTGTTATCGAACGGATTTCAGTATAGTTTCGATAGAAAGCCATTCACAGACCCTCAGCACTGCAAACAAAGCACATCACTTGTGAAACATAATCTTAATTTCGCTGTTACAGAGTCATAGAAAGACCTTTTCAGAAATCAAGCACAATTTTGAGGTCATCGAAGTTTAAGGTTTGAGGCATTCGAAAGTCTGCTGAAATTTTAGTAGAAAATAAGATCGCTGAAAAGTTTTGAATCGGAAACGATACACGCCGTCTGCAAAGGGTTAAGAGCAGAAAGTTAGTTGAATGAGTAGAAAAAAACAGCAAGATTAGCTATCAAACATACAACTTTACAACAAGTATTAATCCAGTACTGATACCTTCTATAGTTAAAGTGAGGCATAAAAATTGCTTTTAGTCGGCCGTGCCCAACATTGCTTTGAGCGCCAGTCTTCGTCCATTAAGCTTGCTCACGAAAAAGCTGTTGAATATCTGGAAAAAAGACCTCGAACCAACAAACATCAAGTAAATAGGAAAATCCCCGTACATTGAAAGCCATTCTAAATGGCGGAGGAAGGATGCAGACAGTAACACTTTGTGTTGGCCACATTCTCGCTGGAAACACCCGCACAGATATGCCTATAGTTTGAACATCTCGACCATGCTTAGATAGATAAACATAAGTCGTGATAGACAAAAAAAAGAAAAAACGACAGAAAGAACGTAACAGCAAATCGATGGGACCACTAATACTATTAAACCTACGCCACTCATTTCTCCTTGATCATGAGCATTTCTCGGTGCCTGTAACAAGTATGAAAAGTGAGCTGTTATCGAGCTCATTGATGGAAGGGAGGCTTACACTTTCACATCATGTCTTAAAGGCATTCGCTTAGGAATCCCATACTTCCTTATCACCGAACAGACGCCGTACCTCAAGCTTGCTAATCATCACGCTCCATGTCATCAGAAATGCTTTTATCAAGTAGAAGGCGTTGCGCCATGTACTGCATGTAATACCTGAGCTAATTACAATCAAAAACATACACAAGAGAAGTGAAAACGGACAACACACTTTAAAGACGTCTTTTACCTGCAAGTTTCGGAACATCACCACAGCGTTGTCTAGTAGCTTCACAGCATTTTCGTCGTCCTCCTCAAAAAAAAAGGTTTATTGCAAGGATAGCACACCCTGTGGAGACCGGCGTATATTAAATGGAAAACGAAAAGACTACATTCATGGACGATATCAGGTCAATCACGAACTGACATCAGTTCGTAATTGCATTCTCCTTCTAGTTCATTCGGCAAACAACGCGTATGATGCAGTGGTGAGAAGTACTCTGTGACACATATGCGGTCAATGGTTTCCCGCTCTCAAGGCTCATCAGGCCATATATTTCTTCGTAGTCAATGAATTGGCAGGAGACTTGTCTGAGAGAATCGCAGCATTGATTTCAAACATAAGGAGGGCAAGGTGAGTTATTACAAAATCCGGATATGCCTTCAGTCACCTGTGTCGATGCTAGATGAAGTTGAATGCACAGTGGATGCCGAAGGAAATGACCAACGACGAGAGCTTTATCCTATATTCAATTTCTTCTCAAAAACTTCGTCGTGACCAAGTCAAACGTGAAGATTTGGAAGCTCACAGACGTCCTTACAACACTGACAACTTATCAAAGGTCTTTGTTGAACTTGTGGCTGTTCGAGAACATGGAGGAAAAGTCATTGTAGTCATCTCAACTGCTTTATAACGTATTAAGAAAAGTAGAAAGTCGAAGAAGCTAGACAAACTGATGACGTGTGAATTACTGTTCCGGGCTCTTGTTGTTCAGATCAATGAATGTTTCAAATTCACTCTGAATCCTATTTCTGAACATCTTGTTCGTGGGAACGATATCAAAAAAGTAATCAAACCTTTCCTTTGGTTGTAGAAGATTCTGAGTAACACAACCATCCGTACACTTTTGCAATTGGCAGAAGCACCTTTTCACTTACATCACTAACACTGAGAGCGAAAAAACATGATCCAGAATAACAGAACGCACCTCGAAAATTATGACCGTGGTGTTCCCGCAATCCTCTCTCACAGTAGCTGTAAGAATTTGACGAAGAATCTGGTACTTAACTTAAAAAATAGAAACAGTCATATGTGTGATTACCGCTCTTTAAGGTTTCACTAATGCAACATTTCAATATTCAATTATGCTCGTATAGAGGAATTATGCGAGTCATAACCTGCTCATAGCTTCAGCCATCACAGCAAAGCCGTCCTCTACACTTGAAAAGACCGTAGAGCGCAGCTAATTGGTCGTACTACAGAAAATTCCGTATCAGTAAGACTAAATGGTCCAATAAATATACAACATTGTAATGAAGTATATATAGAATTTGATGAGTTACACCATGATTTCCTTTACATTTCGCCACTTTTGTTGATTCAATTGCTATTTATTCGATGTCGATCAATCAACAGTATAATCCCATCATGATAACGAAATGCAACCATTAGCGAAGATTTGCTGGATGCCGTTCTCTCAAAAATATTGATTCCAACAGTCAAAGAAGTCGGTGAAATTACTTCGGAATTGATTGGTGTCCTTTTCACTCTCGCAAATGCTATTTCAAGACACGAAAGACATGAGGATCCGGTAAATCGACTTCAGAACTATGCGGTTGATGTGGTGCCGTAGTCGACACATACTTCTCGGCAATACGACGAGTCGACTTTGCGAAGTGAGGTCAATTGTTAACCCGCAGGACAGTGAGACTGAGTTATTTCGGACGCTTATCTCGCACTGTTGCAGCCAGCTTCTAGTTGCTCCCGTAGACGACGTCTCTGATATTTCGCTTGTTGTCGAAAGTTTGTAAAAAGCACGTCCTCTCAATCCCAGAAAACAAAGAGGCATAATCTTTCGAGAATGGATTTTGGGTTTTGATTGAGCTGGCCATGTCATCACATCACTTTGCAGTAGCCCATTTCATTTAAATGATGAGATATGGTGCATCGGCATCTTTTAAGTGCTACTAGAACATTCTCCAACATACCACAGTCGCTTAGCAATAAACGCATTCAGGACAAAAAAAAACTTGATAAAACAACAGCCCAGTAAAACCGCTGATCCTACCTTAATATTGCTAAGCATTACGTGGAAACCACTATGTTCCATGCTAACGATGGTGTAAATGTACTTCTTGAAAAGGTTATTTTCCTAGGCCTTGAAAATATCCGAGTAAGAATGACAAACCGTTTTGTAGAATAAAGGATGAGTGCTGTGTCGACGATTTAAAGAAGAACTCACATCAAGCAGTTAACCTTATGTTTGTGGATCGAAATACCGTTTTGTTCGTTCGGATTCATCACGCAGGCACTACTCGTCCTGAGAATAAACTGCTTTTTAAACGTAGAAATGTAAACACGATCACACAGTTTCCTTTCCTTTTTGCTGTTTCGCATACAATATGTGATCGACTAGCATTGATAAGAAAGGGTGCGCACAAATCTATTGTTTTGAGAGGGATTCTTGCGAACGCATAAGACTCTCAAATGATTTAGTCTTCAGTGTATCCAGATGATCCTTAGCTCAACCTCCTCATAGAGTATATACGCTCTTTCACTGATAAACTGAAACTGACCACTAAATCATGTATGACAGTTCAACTAACATTCTTAACATAGAGGTTGGCACTGTTACACACCAAGAAAGACTTGCTTAGCAGCGATGCTATTCAGTAGTGTCAGTAAGGAACGGATTTTAGATCTCCTCCACGCATACCTCGTGAGAACGCACACCGAGAGCCACTTGCATTTCGCATGCACTTTTGATTCCTTTCTTGAAAAATGGAAAGAAACAGAAGGAGGACTAAGACTTTGAAAAAATCACCAGTTTACAATAACTCCACGACGCGCCTGCTGAACTAGGGTGAGTAATGTCGCTCTGAGATGAAAATAAGTGAAGTACTAATAGAGGACTTGTTGGCTAAAAAAACACCAGAAACTTCTTTCGGAAATCATGCGACAGAAGGAAGAGAGAGAACTACTACAAACAGGAGATTTGCAAATTTAAGGTAATAATCTCTTTAAACTTTTTTGCTCTACATAAACGTGATCCACATAAATCATGATGTCGCAAATCTTGTTCTGAAAACACCTCTGACAAGTAAATAAAGCGCGAAGAACTAAGATTATTAAACAGTGCCTAAGGAAAGTAGAAGTCAGAGCTATGAACCTTGGTAAATTCCACATATAGGGATAAATGATATAGCTTTCATGTTTAATCAGTCCCTAAGGATTGCTCTAGGCATCCTACTCTGTCCGGTGTCGTTTTAGGTGACTGAATGCATATTTGGCCTTCACAGGGACTCACGATGAGATACCGATATGCCAGGCTAGCCTCCTCCCAAGGAAGTTTAGTGCCGACGTGCCGACTCCTGAGGATGAAAGGCTTGGCCTGAAGCACGAGAGCAAACAACAGACCACGTTCGCGTTACACTACATTTCTGCCACTGCGCCATAGGCGCCTTTTTCTATATAGGTGCAAACAAGTTTCGAATCCTTTTAACTGTCAAATTCTTAACAACTATCGCTGCTGATCGACTAAGTATATTAGTTTTTGAAGCATACAGAAACATAACAAAAGAGAGCTGGGAATGCTGCAATGATCAGAGATCTTCTTCAGTTGAACTCATGAGTTGTACAAGACTGTGCACCGTCTATATGATGTCGGTTAGACAAGATGGTAAAATCAGTAGACTATAAAAGTCCCAAAATAGAACTTTCAGAGTTGATCAGTTTTTAAGGGACAAGGCATTTATTCGACCCGATCAAGCATCGCTTGACACGATCGGATGGATGTTTGGGCGTTCCACGGAGTGGAGGTGGCCTACTGAGGTATTGAGTCAGTGCTGTACTCACCCATACAATTCTGGAACATACACTCCAGTTAAAATAAGTGAATGGATTGATGAGCTTGAGTGCGGCATGGAACCATGGACTAATCGATCACGTGTGTGCGTGGCGGAGCACTTCTAGCCACTGCGCCCCACACATCTGGTAAACTGTGAGAGCCACATGGATTGATACGCCGCTAAGAATAATATGCTTACTACAAAGTGATAAACAGTTGACGAGATCTCCTTGGCTAACATCGCATATTTTTAAACAAAATCTTAACTCTTCGTTAAGTACTCCGAAGACAGGAAACCCAAAAATGATGTCATTATAGGCAATAACGAAACTCTGACACTCTCGAGAATGCGAAAAAGGAAACTTGCCTCATTTCTTAGATGATCTTTGCCAAGTTTCTTCAATCTGGTGTAGAAAATTTCGCCGTGTTTCCCATTCCTGATAGTTACTAGATAGTCTATCGTCAGCATCAGCCTCTTCACCGTTCCTTTCCTCATTACGTCTCTTCAGACTTCTCTTTGACTTTCATTTGTATCTTAAGCATAATTCTATGCCGATTCATACTCGTCAAGTTGCCTGTTCTCCAGATAACTAAGACCAGGACCATCCAGGTCACTACTGGCATCAGCTCCATCAAGACTGGAGCGACGGATTCTTTTCAGAAATTGCAGTGTGTATTCATCGTCTCCAACAGCTATTAAATTATTGAACAGATCCTTTGCTGGTTCATTTCAAAGACTTCAAATCCTCAATCATTGCGATTTTAATCGCTACTACATTTGAATGGTGGTGTTCGTGGCACTTATCAGCAACATGTTCAAGTCCACTAGCTATATGTTAGCTCATTCGTTCGATACGCCTTCTCCTCGCTGGTTCTTGCCTCTTCCGGCGGCGCAGTTCTTCCCATAATTCTTTTAAGATTCAATGCTGAATTATATATTTACAAATTGACCAGTCATTAGTTGCAATTTTGAAGTGATCTACACTGCTAAGCAACAGCAGTGCGATTTCCGCCTGTTTCATCCGGCCCCATGTGCACCTGAATAATAAACCATTACTTGGCCCCACCCCCAAAAAAAAAAACAGCTAATTTATATGAGGACAGGAAATTCAAATTCGACTGCGTGAAAATAAACAGACTTGTACAACTGTCTAGTTTAGTAAGGCATGCACTAGTGGAGCACCATTGCATTCGCTCCTCTACCCCCCGAATACTATCCAATTCTACGTAATTGTATGTATTCTGCGCTAGCCGTACTGATTATTATCCATATGTGCTTCTAACACGAGCAGCTGGTCAATTGGTTATGCGCAACTCTCATAATGCTCATCATGTTTGCATACTTGCTAAAATTATGTTGTATCTTTGTCGCAAATGAAGACACTTCACCCCTAAGCAGACTCTTAAAGGCTGTGTTTTCAAGAAATGGCAATCGAACATGAAAACTGCAAAAGCCTGGGTATGCATGCATGGGATTATGGGCGAAGTAGACGATACAGTCACCCGACGCATCTCATTTTCGGTGATTTTTGATGCTCAGAATTTTCTTCTGCTGCTTTTTCGTACTCTGTCAATAAAAGACACAAAAAGGTATAGGCACGAAAAGACCAAGGAAGATCAAAGAAGCTTTTTGAAAAGCAAACATACTTTTGAGTTCTTCGAAGCTTGTGCTATAGTTTGAGTACTGGCACTCAAAGGAAGTAATTCTGTTCAACGAAATATAAGCGAGATAAGAGAAAGGAAATGTGTGGTTTTATAGAACACAATTTTATTTCGAGCATTATAGCGTTATAAAGGGGGTGTTTCGGAAAACCGACGACGTAGTGCTGTAACCTCAAGTGCCAGCTTTCTGGTTACTCACACTCCTGTGAAAAGTTTCTCTCTAGCGAATGAGATCGATTCTTCATTTGTCCCCTCCTAACCAGAAAGAACTCCGGTCGGTCCTCGCAATACTCCTAGCATTCAGTTCTTTTTTGGTCTTCTTCTGCGATAACACAGATTACTGATTAGGTGAGTCTCCTCGTAATATCGAGGATGATCTGGCTGCCGCATCCTATAGGGCGTTGTTAATGACTAGACGAGACAGCTGGGAATAGAACTCGGCTCCACGCGCGCTAGTTCGAGCATCACAACCACGGGCACGGCGTCCCCATTTCACCATTATGGTTGCACTAATATCAGCGCAAAAATCAAGTGTGTTGATACTCGCTCAAATCATCATACTGAAAAACATCTAGGGAATTACGAAATTCGTAAAGCCGTGCAGCACTGACTGCAGAGGGATCCCAGTTCCCTTGCCTGACCCGAAAAATATTTCAAATAAGCCAAAGAAATGAGAAAGTATAGCAGAAAAGCGAGCAAATTTTTGGCTCAACTGACTTCGCTAGCGCACGGAAGGTCAACATGTGTAGTACGAACATCTCAAGTACATGTGACATCTATTGAAGTCACGCTTGCGAGTATGTCAGAATGGGTAATTCATCGCTTTTCTGAAGGCTAGACACGAGATCAACATTGCAGTTTATGCACGATAGTATACGTCCCGATTAATTTGCTTTCTATAGTCCGGTGCTGTAATATTTTTATGATTAATACTGTTTTTGTGGCTTTCTTCCTGTGCCTCAGTACCCACCATACAAATGCCCATCTAAAAGAACTGAATGGAAGGCAAAAACTAGACCTGAGACGGGAAGTGAACCCGCGTTTCTCCCATAGCGAAGGCGCGTGCTACCACTACACCTCCGAGGCCACTGTATACCCTCCACTCATATTTCGTGATCTCTTTATCATAATTATCACCCACCAAACTCTAACACCGTTGGTGGAGTAAGCAATATCGCTCTGCAAATTCATTAAAGCTGCCATCCGTTGTACTTATATAAATCTAATAATCCTTATGGTTTTACTGCTTTTTCGCAATGTTGTGATGTCTCAAGTACACCTAGGAATGACTGGTTGGCAGAATTTCGCTTTTAATCAGGAAATGAACCTGCGTTTCACCTATATGCGAGGCCTATGCTATTACTACACCTCCGTAACCACCGCTTATTCACCCCTAATTCTGTTAAAGGATGGCGGCCTGTAGCAATGATGCAGAGGTTTTGAAGGACGAGTGGTGGGGAAGTGGAGACTTCGGTGTTATATTGGCAGCACGCACTGATATCTGATATAAATATACGTATATATACTGATATATATATATATATATGTATATGCGCATGTATTTATAGATGTGTGTATATATATACGTGTATGCATATGCATATACGTACATTTCCATATGCATATATATATGCGTATATTAGTATACATACATATGTATAGATATTTTTTTATATAGCAGTCATTCGAGGCCTTAATCTCTGGTTACAGCGCAACATGGCTAGTTTTGGAAGAAGCGTTTCTTTGACGTTGTTATACAGGGAAATCCCTTGGGTGGCACACTCGCATTTTTCTCTCAAGACAGACCTCGTTCTCTGGATTATTAGTAATCATGCGAAAGCGTGATGATTGTTGATTTACCAGGAAACGGAAAAGAACAACAAAACTGCTACGGTTCTGCAAACAAGCGCTGATATCGAGGAGGAGCATTGGATTGGAAACGTATCAACCAGATGAGAACAGCGAAGCGGATCATGACATACGTCCTTCGGTTTATCAAAAACTGCTTTTGGAAACACGAGAGGAACCACGCTGCCGTATACTCAGAAGCACTCTGGAACTCAGTTCAGTGTCATCAGGACCCGATATTACGGCCACAGAAGATGAAATGGCGCTACGTGTATTTATAAGAAATCGTCAAACAGTACATTATCTGCACTACTCACAGAGATTACTCAGAAACCTCAACGTATACCAAGACGATCACGGCATTCTCCGGTGTAAAGGACGAATTGGCAGAGCAGACGTTTCACCTGAAACGAAGCGGCCACTGCTTAACATACCGAAGATTCCACTAGCTGAGGCAATAGTGAAGGAGGGAAATCTTCATACAATGCCGGAACAAACCACACAATAGCTAACGTCAGACGATTTTGGATGCCTCGACTATGACAGATGGCGCGCCGGATAGTCAGTAAGTGCATACTTTGCCAGAAGATGAATAGCCTGCCGTGCAGATATCCGTCTATGGAAGACTTGCCCAAAAGAAGAGTATACAAATCACGCCCGTTCCAACACATAGGAGTAGACTACTTTGATCCACCGTTGATAAAAGATAGGTTGCACAAGGAAAGGATACGGAGCAATTCTAACATGCGCTACGACAAGGCTCACAGTAACAAAACTTACTAAAGTATCACGAGAGCATCAGAGATATCATCCAGAACGCATGTGGTGCAGTAGTTAAAGATGCTCTGCGTAGTACACAAGATCTATGGTTCGATCTCGCCCTCATGGCTCACAAAATCTTGCAACTCTCGAGGTTTTGTGAATTGGTACCAGAGTTGCCTGGGAGTATAAGCAACACTGAGTTGGTACGTTGGCAGGCCACCGTAAGTCATTTTAAAGGTCAGATTTGAACTCAATCACTTTAAACGAAGCTAATAGCTTTTGCAAAACGTTCACAACCGTTTTGAAATTTTAGTATGATATCTGAATTTTGCTCTGAACAAGAGACAAACTAATAATCAAAGTATTCTCCACTGACCTCGATAACTTGCTTCTACTTTTTGGGTATTAGATCAACAATCAACAAGCAATCGAGGTCTTCGGTTAATTTCGGTATGTTATTGAGGGATTTTCTTCGACCATCTTTAAGACAGCTTGACGATCAATTTCCTGTTTACGGTCCGAGAGCGACTAATTCTCCAGAGCATTCCCACCAACTATGAACTTCGGGAATTATTTCCTAGTCGTCCTTTCTGAAAGCGTGTCATTGCCTCAATCTCCATAATCTTGCTCGCCGCTTCACTAGCATTTTCCCTACGCGCCATTCGTGCATAGTGGAAAGCGAAATTGTTCCCAAAACAGCTCCATCTCAAGATAAGTATAGGGAAGTTGCATAACAAATGTTCGCAAGAAAATGCTCAAATGAACGACACCGAAATCATGCAACATATCACAAAACCAAAACGATATCAGCTTTTTACAAAACCGATTCAAAATTGGAGAATGTATGGCACATCCCTCAGAGATCGGTCAATTGCAAGAGCTCCACCCTTAATCCTCTAAGCTCACTCACTTTAGAGAGATTTACTCGTCTTTCTAGAAACGTATCATTTTTTGAAATCACTGTGGAATGGGTACTCAAATCACGAGGATACTTCGTGAACTGCATGATAAGCTCACAAGCGAATTTCCGCAATGCTATAGTCACATTTTCATATCATGAATACAATACTTAAAACGGCGATAAACTATATGAAAGTTTTACTTTTAATGATGAGCTAGCACGAGGCTTTTGCAACTCTTTATTATGGTGAACTTTCGGTGGTTTCACCTTCATCAAAGCCACGATGATTTTAGAGGAGTGTCCACTGTAGTTTGAGTTCTCACGATACTAGCCGTAACTATTGCAGCGGGAAGAATTAACTCAGTGGATCAGTTCACGAATGTCTTTTGTACAGAACTCCAGCTACGTTCACGCGACCTAACATCACTCAGTACTTATTCAGAGTTGAGAACGGTTCCGTGGCAATTGTCGGCCGACTTTTTTTTTGCTCCGCCGGTGACAATCCATCCTGAAGAAGTCGGATTAGTGTAAGCTTCAGCACCTACATTCTAGGCCAATTCAACACAACCCCACTTACGTTTTGACTCCAAGCGGCTGGTCTCTAATAAATAAATGGAAGACCTAAAATATCTTGACGATTAGTGTTTTATAACGAAGCCTTCCACTAAATGATCCAAATTTGTTACCTAGGTTTTTTGCCGCGTTATGGAGGTTTCTCACTAAGTGGATTGCAATCAATCTGACTGTTCCAGGCTCTCAAGAAGGCGAGTCTCGGAAACGTTCGCCACTATATTCTATTATGATATGCTATTGCACTGTTGTATGCACTGCTGTACTCTGTATTGTACTGCATTACTACTACTCATTAAACTGCTGCGATCACCTCGGAACACCTTATCAAGATAAAACTACTAATTCAGCATAGATAAATCGTGCAAATGGGTTAGGTTGAAAAGTTGAGAACGCTGATCATTCGAGCAGTGATCCACTCTACTCGATTCCTCTTGATGTGACGGCTACGTGCACCAACATAGAAGAAAGGCAACACTGCTGTGAACGAGAACTTCGTGTTAGCAGATCGTCAACGAAACAGAATTTGGATCATCCACATCGTGATTTAGTGGAAGTCGTTATTCAAGGTTTGTATAAGTTATAGAACCTTCTCGTCTAAAAATAGTGTTAATACTGGAGCAGGACACTTCCAAATGAAAGTGGATGAACAATCTTTACTTTACCAGCGGTGTCTCTTTCATAACACCAAGCTTTGATTTTAATTTATGGAAAGATAACTTGTTTTGACATAGTATTCGAAAGGATAGCTAATCAGCCAAGGCTTCAAAAAACAATGTTTATATGGAGCAGCTTTTTTGATAACTACTTAATATCAGCAAAACTAGTACTTTTTGATAATCGGGGTGCCTGAGTTAGGGAATCAGCAACGAGTTAGACACATTAGTTCTTAAACTTGATTAGAGTGAAGCAGTTGCTTTATGAAGCTTACAACAGCATTGAGAACATAATATACAAAAGACTAACGATCTTATCCGCCTTCCCGGTGGACTGTATGATTTAAGCACACCTAATCATGTAGCTCAAAAATTTAGATTTTACCTAAGCTGGATGTGAATTGACTCACCGCTATCCAACGTTTGTCGAAATAATGTCAGGAGTATCAAGCGAGGCGTCACTCCTTCGAAGAGGTAGATTTTAACGATCCGTGGTGCAGCAGTGAGAAAGTCAGAACATTTTTTGAACGTAAAATGTCAATTCAAATGGCTTAGACTTGCGAAACGTTTCAACGATACCTTTCCTTCGAGTGCTTTATTAGGACCACGCTCAAATTTCAACAAATCCTTTCATTATTATTTGAGCCAACTTGTCATGTGTCTGGTAAGGGCTTTTGTACAGCCCGATACACGTGTTTCATCTTTACAGACTCGTCAGTACTCGTGGTCTGAATAAAGCACTCGAAGGAAAGGTACAATATGATAAAAATACCAGCCAGCGAGAAATCGAGTGCGAAAACACTCTGTGTTAGGTGAAAATTTTGCTTGACATAGAGAGTAAAACGTTCGTCTTTGATAACTCTCTGTAAGGGAGCAGAGCTCCCGAGAGAATTGACTAAAAAAATATCGGAAGACGACGGGATCTGCCCGACTGACGAGTCTGTGAAGACGAAACACGTGTATCGGGCTGTACAAGAGCCCTTAGCAGACCACATGACAAGTTGGCTCTAATAATGAAAGGGTTTCAACGATAGACAGCAGAAGAGGGGGTTACTTATCAAAAGTTGCTTCTGATCGACAATAGCTGGAAACACTCTAGTATAATTCTTCGTTATTCCAGGAATAATCAAGCCGAACCGCATTCAACGATGGTTATCTGAAAGCGGTACCTTGAGCCCAAATGCAGACTCCAACAATGCGTATCTCCAACGTGAGTGATCGAACTGGATGAAGAAAATTGAATAGCTGCAACGCTTGCGAAGTGAGCTCTAGTCGTCTTCTTTTTTTAAAACCGGGAAGTATTGCTCAGAACTTGTATGATATGAAGAGCAACCACGTATAAATTACAAAGCACTGCTATTCATCTCTATCCACTATTCACACAGATCAAAGTGAAATTCAACTTTTTAGGTGTGTAACAACTTCATTCGGTTTCAAAACAAGGATTGTTTAAAATTGCGGGTAAAATTTTTCTTGAAAGGCTTCTATAAATGCAAGCAGTATATCTAGAATGCAAATTTCCAATTTGAACAAAGTAAAATCAATGAGGCGATAAGAATCAGCCGTGGATTGGGCCACCTCATTTGATACTCGCCACGACTGCTAGTTGCCTTCACTACAATATCCTGAATATATAGTTTATCGACTGAATAATTCATAAATTTTTACTGAAAAGTTGTGGATTACATGTCAGCAACCCAACAGTGGAAATCTATAAAAAACTACTCATCCAAAGCTGACTGTCTGTATTTTGATTTGCCTTGAAAATGAAACTTCGTATAATACACAAGAGAATTGAGTGGTGAGCAAAAACACTGTCTTAGGCGGAAATCGCAACCACTTTTCACCCATACCGGGGACGCGTGCTACTACTACTACACCACCGGCACCGGTACCGGGTACCGCCTGAGACCGCGTCTTTGCTCACTACTCAACTCTCTGTTTTATATACAAAAAGACAGCTCATGTGACGCAGCGGTTAGAGATGCACTGTGCCGCACACGAGGTCAGTGGTTCAATCTCGCGCTCATGGCTCGCCAAGCCATCCATCCCTCCGGGGGTCGGTAAAGTGGTACTAGACTGGTCTCAGACTTGTCTGGGAGAATAAGCAGCACTGACTCGGTTCAGCGGGAGGCCACCGCGAGTCATTGTATTGGCCAGATATGCAATCACTCACCCCAAACTACGTTGAAAATTGAAGACGAATGCATGGCCCATCCCTCAGTGATTGATAAACGCCGAGAGCTTCATACTCTTTTTTATGTACGAAACGTCATAACAGTGCTGTAAAAATGTCAGAAATTTCGAAATAAAACTTCATCAAATTGAAAACATTGTTAATTGGGGAATGAAAGAGGGCGATGACCGAGTGGTCAGTGATGTTCTGTGTGGTGTTGATCCTTCTTGCCTAACACTCTTCGACATTACGAAACGCTCCAGCTTGACTATCCACGAGATTGCAAGGAGATTTGCTGTACTAGTATTCTACGACGTTCGTAAAGGAGAAGAAATTCGCATAAGCTGTAAATGCGAGCAGACGCATTAGCTGGAAGCACTGAGATTCACACACTACAATATGATACGGTTCGTGTAAATTAAAAAATAAGATTGTGGAAAACTGAAAATCTAACTTGAAGAGATTTGTTATTAGATCGCTCAAGAACTAGCCAGATAATAATACTAAATTTTCGAAAGCAAGTGTGTTGTAGACTTTGCAGTTTTCATGGATCACATCGCTCATAATTAGTTAGCCTATTGAGCAGCCAGTCAAGAAAAGACGAAGCATTTTGAAGCAATACACAGCTTTTCATTTATTTCAAATATTAATTTAGAAAATCCTTTCAAAATTCTTCTTCCTAAGAAGAGGTTTGCAGCAAAAATAATCCATCAAATCGACTGTTTCTGAAACCTTATGATAACATTCAAAATAATCTTATTGAAGGATTATTTTGAATGTAGCAAAAATGTTGGCCTCGAATTTTCTGTTCATTTGATTCATACGGTACTCCATATTAGCAGCTTCAGTTGATGGCTGTATAGCCTTGGCTGTTCATTGAGCTCTCTAACATTAGAAAATGTAGATTTGATAATATCATTGTGCTCTTCCGAGTTTACTACACACGTTTATTCCCCGTGGATAGAGTTTTGTATCTTTGGTTCTGGAGAGACAATGTTGCTTCATTGAACTGTTCCTCCAGTGGTAGGATAACTGATCATTACAAAACCTGTACTTCTTTCGTAGCACGATTATTACAACAGTAGACTAAAGCTCCTTATGTCCGATGAAAACACTCCATGGTCGACGATTGAGAACATTAAGAACCATACAATTTTATATTTATAAACTGGTATGAGTAAATTCAAGATTTCTTACGTCTTTACAGCCTTTCACAGTGTTATAATGTTTCAATTATTCCTGAGAGATAGACTGGACTGGTATGAGTAATTGGGGAGCCTGCCTTCCCTGATAGTGGTGGTCTTGAAATAATTTCTAATAAGTGCGCTTTGGCGGACTCACCGTTCATGGTGGTAGGTTATTTTGAATATAAAGACCGCACGTCGCCTTTCCTTATAATGTGACTGCTCCACCTGAATTTTTTAAACGAGGGGTATTTGGTAAACTTTTAAAGATGGATCAGGTCCGAAATTAGAGTTGCGCATATCTGTCAATGGGTGGGCGTCGATTTCTCAAAATGCTGGAAGTATGAACCCACATTTGTGATGTATATTTGGGAGTGGAGGGCTGCTGAATCGAGAAGGTGAGCCTGGAGCTTTGGTGCGTTGATTGGATGGTGGCTTCTGTGAGAAGTCCAAATGCGGTCCAGGTTGTTTGTCTTCTTCTATCCCATTCTTTTATGCTCTTTTTCGTGCCCTTTAAACGTTTAATGTACATGTACAAGGTTGTCTCCGTAAATAAAAAAAGCCATGCAGTTAAATGTGATCACGTTTGTAGCTAAGGTCTTCTGGGAACATCGTCCTTTTCTACATATGTGCAATCCAATCTTTTACTTATTTGTTGAGTCAGTTGAGTATCGTCTCTACTTCGTGTGTTTTCTATCGAAAATATAACAGTACGCGAAACGGAGGTATGGTAGGAAATTTCCGTGTGCGCGGATGCCCTTTTGTTTCACACCAGTCGGCTTCATTATCCTGTGCAAGTGCGAGTGAAGAATCTTGGCGATGGAGTGTCGTCTTGACGAATCCCTTTTCCTATGAAGTGAAGGGCTGATGAAATATCTAAATTTATTACTCCAGTTCTGATATTTAGTGCTCGCGTTAAAACGGGTCACGCCATAATCAACGAGCGTTGCAAAGGCTGCATTCGTTGCGATGCTGTCAAGAGCTTTCCCGTTTTCGGTGAAGATTGGAGTAAAGAACAGATGGTATTCCCAACAAATCCCGATCTTCTATAACGCTTTTTGGATGTAGTATATTATGCAGAATTCTCATCTGAATCCTGATTGCTCAACCGGTACCACCTCATCCAGTGTCACCGATGTGCCCAAAAAGGCAGCCTTTGTGATTAGCTCCTACTAGTACACCGAACAAGCAAACTATATAATGCTAAGTTGAGGAGAAAGTTTCTTAACACCTACTGGGAGTTCAAAGTTTGCACATAATTTCAACTGGAAACAACAATAATTGTTCTTTAAAATAAGACTATCACTATTCACGATTTTCTTCCAACGTTCTGCAGGCTTCCGGATCCACTCAAAAATGCTATTCCTTGGGTTCTGAATCGAAACACTCCTAACGTGCTTCTTCAATTTGATCAGATGTCTTGAATCAGCGTCCACGCACAATATCTTTCATCAAGCGAAAATCGGACGGTGCAGCATTTGGACTACAGGTTGAGTGTGGCAAGACCTTGACCTCCTCCAAATCATCAAACTTTTTCATAGTCTTCTTTGCGGTTTGAAGTTTGGCATTGTCTTACTGAAACAGTGCGCTCTTTTGACGAATTAGCGTCGAGTACTTTTCCTTCAACGCATCGTAGACTCGGTCCAGCTGCTGGCAGTAGAGTGCGGCATTGATAGCGCGACCATTTGGAACAAGTTTGAAATGTAAGACACCTTCAGAATTTCACCAAACGCAGAGCATGACCTCTCTGTCGGACAAACTTTGACGCTCATAACCGCCCTGTTGATTGAATCTCGACGAGCGACTGATGATGGACCTTAACCTTTTGTAGCGCAATGTTTGCTCCGATCGTGATTGACCAGGTGGACTCACTTATCCGACGTCACGATATGCTTCCAAAATTGATTGTAAAACGGTTTCTGTAACAACTGACGACAGGCTTCTAAACGGAGATTGGCCTGAGGTTTAGTCAATTTATGCGGAACTTGGACAGGCTTCTTGTGGACAAAGTCAAGTTATTGGAGATAATTCCAAATCGTCTTTATTGACGCTAAGTTTTGCTACCAATTCTCGACTACTTGGCGGCGGTCCCGCATCCAAAGCTGCTTGCAAATCTCTATCGTCCAGTTTCAATGGCCGGTCAGAACGGAATTGATCTTCGAAACCTATTTGCAACAGTCCCAAGGCTTCTAGTTCCTTCATCTTCGCCACCACAGATCTTCTTTGAAGCATCTTCTATCGAAAGTTGCCGCCTTGAGCAGTAGTGTAGCGAAACTCGAATCTTAATTTTGTTCGTCGTCTCATTTGTTATTCGAGAATAAATCAAAATTTGGTTTACTATAATTAGCGTTACCGTGGGAGTTTCTTATGGAAGTATTACTGAGATAATATTATGAATTTACGATAACGGATGTTGTGTGATACAAACATAGCATTTGGAATTTCGCAGGTGTTAAGGAACTTTTTATTCGAACTAGTAGTTACGAGAATTCCTTCGGGCATAACTCTTAATTAGAGTGACGGCACGTGACCTCCTCTAGTAATTTGTTCTCTTCCTTCTGATAATAAGATCCCACATGGGCTGCGAAAAGTAGATGAAATCCGTTTCTATGAGGTTAACAATCTGAAAGCTTTCAAAAGTATCGGGAACATCTGACAAAATGCGACATCACAGAAACTCCCAATGAGAATCATTATGCGGCAATTTACGGAGAAAAAAATCTTCAGTATTGAAGTTTATTGCTTAGTGAGAATTTCAAATTATAAATTTTCAAAAAAGTTCGTGCCATTTTGATATCTAATATAATTTTTCCGATAAAATTACGCGCTTTTGATATTGTTCAATTAAGCATTTTCTTGCAAACATTCTAGTATATGATTTATCTGCACTTGCGTAAAAACGAAGCTATCTTGGGAACGAATTCGCTTGCTACTCATGTACAAATGGGGCGGAAGGTAAAATGATAGCGAAGCGGCGAGTAAGATCAATGGAGCTTGGGGAGATGATATAGATATAGATGAGGTGAGATACTGTTGCAGAAAGGACGGATTCTGAGCTTTGGTTAGTTCATGTGACACCCACTTTGATTCCTTTTAGACCTTGCACACTTCATGCAGAGTGTTGGCGATGGTGTTGGGGCAACAATAGAACTCTTCGGCTATTATTCCGCATGCTATAGAAAGATTCTCTTCGACTATTTCAAAGACAGTTTGACGATAATCTACCTGTGGACGGCTTGAGCGTGACTGATTTTTCGGTTTGCTCTTTTCAGCTTTCAACTTCACGAACCATTTCCTAGCTGTCCTTTCTGCAAGCGTATCATCTCCCAGTAGCCTCTTATCTTGCGATTACTGACCTTCTTGAAGCGATGAATTTTTCGAGAGCGTTCTGAGCAGCGGTAGATCATTATCACACTTCTCAGGATATTCTTATGGAGTTGCTTAGTACAGGTAATCAAGCGCAAGGCAGGATTTCAAATCTAAACTATTTCAATTTCTGCATCGTCTACTGTGCAACACATCATCCGAGCGTCTTTATAAAGTAGATCGAACATTTTTAATCAACCGTAGTTAGGTATAGACATTATTGTTTTTGCAAGGCTTCTTCGATTTTCATGCAGCATTCCTTTTGTGAATCCTATTCCTGGTCTCGTGTGAATTCAGTGGTTCTCTAACCTTCGACAAATATACACTATAGTTGCTTTGAGGCTTTGAAGAGCTGACGATCCGGGAGCAGTATCAGGGTTACAGAGAGTATGTGATGCAACTCAGTTTCTCCAACATCTGATGAATCAACTTTGCGATTTGAGCTGACCAGCCAACGCACGGGTGTCTATCGAGATATCACTTTGCTGTGGACCATTTCTTTAGATAAAGAGCGATTGCGCTACGGTCGCATCCAAGTGCCTGGCTAAAGCTACTAGAACATCCTTCGTCATACCACAGCCTTTTGACAGTAACCCAACTCAAAAAACGAAAAATGAGACTACCCAGTATATAGTAAATATAATACTTCGCTTGTGTTACCACATAAATATGACAGGTCCCCAGAACCAGCCCCACCCAGCTACCGCGCAAAGCGGCAGACAGCCCATAATGAGGGGTGGTTAGTGGTGCGGGCCGTCGGCACAAAAGTTGCTGGTTCGATGCCGTACCACGGCACTCTATAGGAGATTTTTTGATGCTTTTTCTTGGCGTCGACTAGTATTGGTGGTTTCCTTATAGACGCAATTATTGTAGCAACAAAAATCTTCAGTCATTAACAGTTCATTACATTTTAGTACAAAACGCAGAGCGCTGATGTAGCATCGCAAATCCAACTTTTTTGACGTTTGTTTTGACGATGATGTGAAAGTCGAATTCAAAAACGTATTTTCAGCAGCATACTGCTATTTAGAAAAACCTGTGTAGAAGTGGATGCAATCAGTCATGCGGAACCTGTGCACTGGTTCCATTGTTACCCATGGATTTGCGTATCGTATTAAGAAATACTTTGCAAAACGACTGAGTGTTTCATTCTCGCTGTAATAACGTCTACAGAAGAACCTTCAATACTTATCAACACTAAGAAATCGCACCAAAAAATGCGCTGTGAAGCGTCTTGCTAGGGGATGGAGCCAGCTTTTTTTTTTTGATGGTCGGCAACAATAACCATTTGGCCCTAAGGACAGGTTGCTGCAGCCCATGAGGCGGGCCAACACCGCCTCCCTGTCGTACACTTAAAAAAGAATTCAAGCTGGCATTAAGATAGTGGATGATTAGTTAGAAAACAGAAAAGGGAAAGTTTGGTACGGGAATCGAACTTCCCATAGAACGCTCAGTCAAATCTAAGAATGTTGGCGTCACATCGATGAGATATCTGATCAAGGAGTTCAAGGTGTTTCAACTTATCACCAGCTTTTCCCCAAAAATGGAAGTTAGTAAACGATCATCACAAGAGAAATGTCACTACGACAGGTTTAGACCGTCAAAAACAGTTGTCCATCGTGGGAACATTCCGCTCGATACGACAATATTTTTTTCCATAGAAATCTATAGAAGGGCCTTGCTTTATTGGTAACAACACCTGCAGGGCTCATTGCACCATTTTTCAATTAAATCAAGTGAAGGACTCAGCTGATGATAAGCTCCACGCTTGCGATCGGGAAGAAAGAAGGATAGAGATCATTTTAAACTGAACAATGATTGATGTGTGTTGCATGGGAAAAGGCTATATCACTATGGTTCCTATAGAAATCATGAGATGATAGAGCGACAGAGAACAACGATAATGGCGACGCCGTAATGTTGAACTACGCCTTATTGATAAATTAGCAACTACATCTACAAGTGTTTGCCCTTGATGTTTTTCTCACTTATCAGCTAATGCTAGTGCTCCTATGAACATGTTAAAACAGTTGTGAGCTCATTAGATTTCTCTAATAATAATGATCAACATAATTCTTAATTAGAAACATTCTTGTCGCCAAATGAGTTGAAGACTCAAAATAAACTGCAGACAAATTCGAAAATCGTCGTTCATCTATAGGACTGAATTGAATCGCCAAGGTTTGCAACAGACGTGTTATCTTGGTTTCAAACGCTGGTTTTGCCAATTAGCATTGCGTGCGCTCTAACGGAATGTGCTCGATATGCACTGAATACGATGGATTCAATATAAAAATAGCGATCACTGTTAACTTTAAGCCAACATATCTCAGCTTTGGGACTTATGTGGCACAGTGGATAAAGACACGTTGCAATAAATACGTGGTTGTTGACACGATCTCGCGCGCCTATCTCACCAAGCCTTCCAATACTCCAGGATCGTCGAATGGCATTAGACTTGTCCACGAGGACTACAGTAGTGACTAGATCTACGAATACCGCAACTTATTGTATTTTCAAATATGCATTCGTGACCACCAGTTGATACTGAGTCAAATGCGTAAGACATACCTCAAGGAATGATGATCGTCGAGAAATTTGCCCTTCTGATCTCAATATTCGTTGGATGAAATCAAAAATTATTGGATCTACCAATTTTACAGCCTTAGCATGCAGCGCATCCTTCCTTTTTATAGAAAGATAAAATTCTAGCCCTTTCGAAATCACTATACAAGAATACTTTTTTTCATTTTCTTTGAATTGAAAGTAGTCTTTTGAGAGGGAAAGTAATTGAGCAAATTGTATATGACAGTGTTTTACAACATATCGCCTGTGTTTGGAATAGTGGCACTTCCTTAGATCTTTCGTAAGTTCTAATTTCACTCTCATTTTCGCCTCATTTTCTACCTAATTGGTTTTCAACTAAAAATACAAAGTAATATTTATAACACAAAACGAATTAGTTAGATACGAGCAAAACTCGGAACTTGAGACGGATCCGAACTCCCGGTTACTCTTTTCGCAGACTCGCTTAGTTCTCCCTTGTTTTAACCTATTTGATAGTTGTCAGTATTCACCCGTCAATGGGATTAATTTGAAGAGCACGAATCAGTACGAACTCCAATCAGTATGAAGCTGTTTCTCATTCTCAAATTTGGACTGTTTCCGAATAAAACAATTTCAGAGTTTGAAGAATATCATGCAAATTTTTATACTCCAACAATGCTATGGCGACAACAAGTAACATTTTCTCTATGCATTTGTTGAATTTTAATTCCTCATCTGTTTGTTCTATTGGTCGAAGAAATCATCGTCAGCTGTCGAAAAACCAGCTTTGTAGCGAAAGTGCTAGATGATATATAAAAAGAGATGAATATATGATAAATGCTAAAAAACCGTTTGATCAGTATTTTATTTTTGCTTCATTTAAGCTCTGGCACAAGTGACATAGAATGACCGTTCAATATTGTCAGTTTTGGCAACACATCTAAGAATTTTATATGATCCGTTAACGTCATCATAACAGTCATTTTGCAGTGCGAGTCTTGGCATTCGCAAAAAAGAACACTTCCTGTTCATTGAGAAACATTTCGTGGTTATTGCCTCCTTCCAACTATTTATCAATTCTCTGAAAAATAAACTCTATTGATAGTGATTTGTTTTGCTTCTTTCTAAGCAATTATAATTTGGTAGAAATAACACACGTTTAGACCAGTAGCGAGATTTGCTCTACAATTCATACAAGTCAATATCTCAATCACTAGCCCCTGGAAGCTAAACCCTTCATCAGTTTTGAGTCGGCGAACTGTTATGAAATTCCTGGTAGAATAGATCTTATTTGATGTATTGGTAGGTCACTTCGAGTCAGAGTGCGAACGTAGCATGCACTCAGTCTAGGATACTACGGCTGAGATTGGATCCATGGCGATAACCCTTAGAGATGGAACATACCGATCGATTTTTACAGTTAGTCATGGAAAGCATTGTTTTTAGAATGTTTGCTTTAGATATAAAGTCTCTACTTCATACAACAGCGTCAGGATTTGTGAAAGGTGTTCAAATAAAAGCCGATTATGTTGAGAAATCACTATTTCGATTTTCGATGTGGTACGGCAAATGTGATTGTGATTTCCACATTTCACGTTGGCTTTCCGTTTACGCTCTACAATTTAGCCATTACATTCCAAAAATTATCATTATCGTCCAAAATACATCCGAATGAATAGGCAAAAAGCTTTTGAGGTAATGTGAAAGTATTTTTTCTTGAGAGAGCACATTTTTAATACTATATTCTCATTCTTCAACGTGCCGTTTAGTCATTCTTTTATTACTCATAACTTTCTTAGTTCTTATTAGCTCATATCATCTTTGTATGAATGGTGTCATTCAGATTTTTCTATCTAACAGCTTCAAAGTTACATGCTTAGTTAGATTCACGACAATGAAAATCTCTATAGAACACTAAGGTAATGCTTCTTTTCTTTCATGATTAGAGCAACATTAAAAAACTGCTGCGCTGAGCTTTGACGATTCTGACGAGCTGACGTTTGCCGTTATTCTATCAGACAATACGCTGTTCCAACATGAAAGCACAGATTCTAATCTTTTGTGCGAGAAAAATCAATCGTCGGGACATTTCTGAAAACAAAGGAAAAGAAAAAAGAAAGGCGAACATAGTCAATTTGATTAGAGAAAATAATTCTTCCAGAGCCTACGACAACTTTACCAACGCAAATTTCTGCAGCAATGTATTGTTTTCAAAGATTCAAAACATACAATCGCCTTAATCTTGCTCTAAACGCCTCGGAAAACGTTATGTTACATTTGTGCCGTAGTGGCTATAAACTTTATCCAATGCCAGTTTCAATCTTGACGGTAGGATAGGGTGAAATATGAACATAGTAGTGCTGAGATTTGAGCGAAATCTGGAACAACGGTAGTCTACTTAGTCGTCTATGTAGTCGTACTGTTGCTGCCAACAATCATTTTTCAGTGTCGTAGCTAGGAATGTAGGACGATGGCTTTGATGATGCAGGGGATAAGCCATGAGCTCTTGAAAAGGTGGTTAGAGTTTGTAGTCACATCAGGCTCCAACATGTGCTCATATCTCACCAGTCTCTTGATTGTATTCTGCAGTAATGAACGGATTGTTCTCGTTCGCAAACAAGTATCGGATACCTTTGTTTTCGACAGCTTTTGAGATCTCGCTCAAAGCAATATAATCTGATAATTTATAAACCGCAGAACTCACTAAACCGAAAGGCACCGTGCAAATGACATAACTACAACACCGAAACAAGTCTCTTACCCTGTATAAATGCTGTAACAGACCTCATGTAAGGCTCAGAGTATGCCACCAGCTTATATTATTTTGAGCGAGCTCAAAAATCACTCGAAAAGAAAGGTATGACAATATACGTTTTTCCCGACACCAGTACTCGATTATACAACGCTGCTCGTTGGGTGATTTTATCGCCTTGGAGCAAGTGTAAATAGTTCTACATCGATTCTTCTACATAGGAGATATCTCCACGCGGAGGTGACTGAACCGAAAGGCACCCTGCAACAGACGGGATAGTAATGCCTTAACACCTGTCTTGTACTGCCAAAGTGCCATAACAAATCTAATGAAAGGCTCGAAATATGTTATCAGATCAAAGCATCCTATAATTTAGCTACACTTCCGAATACTCTTCCCGTCTTTGATCAGCTCATTCAAGTATGCTCCTACTTAAGTGGAATTGGATTACATCAGAAACAGCGTTAAATGGAATTTCACGCAATCACCCTATCCCTTTACCACATGCATTGCCGTAGTTTAAGGTGTGCAGTAGCATACGTGGTTGGTGGTTCGACCTATGTGGCAAATAAAGTATTGCACCCCTCCGAGATTGGCAAAGTTGCACCAGATCCTGGAATATTGAAAAATATTGATTTAATGTAACGATTGACTGAGAGTTATTCTGGGAGCCAAATGAATTCACTCATCTTCATCATTTAGAGAATGAGATTGAATGCATGATTCAATCTTTAAGAATAGATCAGCGCAGGCAATTCATTGTTTTTTCTTTATTCTTCACAAAAACCTTGCAATGAATAAGAATTGTTGTAAATGAACTGAACTACATCTTATATTATTAGGTATCACATAGTTTTTCATAAAATCCTAGAGTTTTGAAATCTTCTAAAAATGAATCAGTTGTCATGCTTATATGTTCCTTCACTATTACTTTCGCAACGGAACTTCTTACAATCATTCCACTTACAATTCTGAACTGCTTCTCACAGCTCCAAGGCGAAGAATAATGGAAAAAATAGGTCTGTTAATGGGCTCTTGTACAGCCCGATACGCGTATTTCGACCTTACGATCTCGTCAGTTGGACAAAACCCTTCGTCATATGGTCTTTAGTTTTAATCTTCCAAAAATAGAGAGCAAAATAAAAATAACAGAAAATAAAATGGTGTTATATTGGTGTCGCTCAAACGGATTACGATATTCCGATTTAAATAAAAGAGGTTCATGCATCTTATTTGATCTGATAATGACTAAAACATCGATGAAAATTTAGGTGGCCCGTCATCACACTTATTATGCAGACCCCACTACCGTCTGCAATCAGTTCGCTTTCTCGTGTTCATCATCCACAGTTTTCAAAAACTTAGCGTGTAGTATGGATATTGCTTGAGGAATTCATCTCCTTTATGAATGTCGTAAAAAAATGGTCGTGTCCATTCACCTTGCTATGTTAAAATAACTGAGCTAGGGCGTCTCTAAGAGGGCTTGCGGAATAGCGAAATAGCGAAATAACGCTGGCTAAGGGTGCCAACCCTTGCTTTCTGAGAGTGTGCGCCATTAATTATTGCGCTATTCCCACGTTTCCTAACTATCTATAGCACTTGCAAATGGTATCAACTTTGTTGAAGCCCACCATTAGTAAAATGTCTTTTGTTAATATTCACTTTTATATATCCACCGTAAAGCTTTGATTTTGCATTATAACCGCACATCTTTGCAATCACTAAGAGGTCAATTTCTTCCTGTCACACGATCATGCTCTTGGTGAGCTTTTCAAAACTTTTATATTGTTTTCCTCCTGTGTACTATCAAGAGTTCACTGAATAGTCCACTCAGAGTGAGTGCTGATATGTAGTCCATCAGCTCGTCACTTTGCTCGTATTGTACAATATGAAAATATGCCATTATCTGCACAATGCACTTATCTTCCTAACGTTATGACTGCTTTAGGTAAAAATTCAGGTACGTGCTCTAAGATAATTGTGTTTCCTTTTGACTATTTTCAAAAAGCTGTGAAATGTTTCAAGGAGAATGAAGGGGGTTTAAGGATTGAGGAGAGGAATTGAGGGCCGCCCTCGAAAAAGTTCTTCAACAAAATCGTCTACTGCGTAAAACATTCAGAAGATTCGTTGCCAAATACGAACGAAGTTCGGGGTGTTCGATGAGCAAAATGACTCAAAATCAGCGAGCGGAGCGCCCGAAATATTGTTGAAAATAAGTTGAAGCTGCGCAGCTACAAGATCTCCCGCGTTCACTTTGTGGACAAAAAATGAACAAAGAACGGCTTCCAAAAGCTCGCAAATGATTCGTACGATAATTTATGCTCTCTTGTCGGAGGCGTTTTCTGCGGATGAGAAGAATTATGGTCAAATCACTCCAAATCGTCAGAATCGACTCTCAATAAAGATCAGCAGAAACTCGCAGTAGCGAAAGCCATGAGCCGCAGTCATTTTCAAACCACTGTGATTGTCTGGGTCGGCATTTGCTCCACCAGAAAGAGTCCGTTGGTCTTCATCAATGAAGACACCTTGATCAGCGCTCCCAGATATCACTAGGGAGCTTTACGGGGCGTACTGGAGCTTTCAAGTACTCAACACTCTGAGGCCGACGTATTCACACTTCAGCAAGGCTAGACCCTTGCGCATTCGGCCCGTTCTCCAATTGTCTTCTGTCAAGAGCAGCTTTGAGACTTTTGTCGTATGGGTATTCGACGATTAAACTCGCCGGATCTCATCCAGTCAATTACTCCGTATGGCCCATAGTGAGGAAAAAGTCTCGGCCACTCGCTACACTCGCGTAAATGCGCTCAAAACGGCTTTGTGACGCGAGCTTGGGACGAAATTACGGTAGAAACATGTGCGAGCGTCATTGGGAATTTTCGTAAGCGACCGTAAAGGTAAAGAGGCCAGAGGAGCCTATTTTGAGAATTTATTGTAAACTTTTGAGTGGTTATTTTTGACCACAGGATGATTTGCCCAGGCTTTTCTAATCAATGAATGAATCACAAAATACGAGTGCTCAGCCTCAGCTGGCTCAGAAAAATCTGCTCTCTCCCAAAACTTTGCCAGTTGATTATTTCCAAAAGGCCTTGTTATAATAAGGAAACAAGCAAGCATTTGGAAGCTTCTGCAGGGGTTAAACTACCGAAAAGTTATATGAGCTCCAAGAGAATACATTACACCATACCTGATCAGCGGAAAATATGTGATTTTCGTAGACGACACTCTGACATCAATTTCTTGGAACGGTGCTATACGACACCTATGAATTCTCAAAGATAAATTTTCTCAGCATCCACAGCGGCGCTAAGTTGTAAGGGAAGTGCTTCTGCGTATTATGGTCAATGAAAATCAGTGTAAGTTCAAAAAGCACAAACTGCATTTGTATATCGCGACTTCGAAGTGCTCTTATTTCTTTAAAGAGCCAATCACTATGTGTGCAAAATTCTGTGTGCTTTTTTCTTTTACTGAGCTTATGAAAGTGTCTGAATGAGTAGGCTGCGCGTCAACTGACCTTTGCAAATTTTGAAATGCTAAAGCGTCGAAATTCCAGCCACTCTTTTATATGATTCAAACTTGGTGTTAAGAACTTTGTGTGCACTCATAAAAAAAACGGTAGATTATCCTCACCACCGCTATATATCTATTACTATTTTTATTTGAATTTCTAATTTATAATCGAATTTTTTCGATCATGAATGCACAATCCTTCATCACTTGTGGAAAGATACGATACTTCTTTCATCCAATTCGTCTTTAAGATTTTTCTGTTCACGCCGCTGCACTTGGCTTGCCGAAATTCATTCAACATGTAACAGAAATCAAGTCTAAGCAGTTCAGCTCAAAGTACACTGCAAAAACAATGGCCAAATAATAGAATACAAGTTTTTCTTTATAGACGTTACGCAAGATCAAAAGGAAAGAGGATTAGAATTCTCTCCAAAAAAAGTTAATGATATTCAGGGTTATACATAAGTTTTAGAAATTTTCATTCATAGTGCGTAGAACCACGAAACTCCCTTTACAGGCTCTTAAGAACTTCTTTTGTGATAGATTATTGTGTACTCACCCTCTACGACAAACGTTTACGAAGTTAGTGCGGTCATGTTTGACTAAGAACCCACAATGAGTTGCGACTAACAGCAATGTGGTTTCAACACCATGTTCATGTATGTGATTTTGAAGGTGCTCCCAATAAGGTAATTTGAGTTTTCTACAACAGAATAATGCAACGCATTCAGTTCATTTCTAAAACACCTGTCATAGTCGTGCTATATTGCTGATCACTAAAATTGCTCTTACTAATCACAGTATCACTTCGTCTGCTCCACTTATGTAACACAGAAGGTTTTTTGTTAGATTCTCTTTGCCCTTTTGCCTATTGCATTTCACTTCCAGCTAAGACTCAATTATAAAAGCTCTGTGGTCGTTATATGAGAAATGGTATGGCGATTAGGACGAGCTCGTCGTGTGACTGAGGATGTTTTTGTCAAGCTGCTGATTGTTGCCTTTGTTGGATCTATCATCTACCTCACTATAGTACAGGTATGAATCTTCTCTGACATTTTAATACTCCTTTTCTGGTTGTAAAAACAACAGACGGAATGTGGTAGTGTTGAGTTGCAGTTCAATCGACGTTCACGCAGAATGAACAATTCTGAACGGACAACATTCAGACCAAAAATGAGTAATGACACTTGCCATTCAAATGCGGTCAAACATACTGTTGGCGATTTCGATGTGTGTATTTCTGCTTTCATTTACTTTAGTGATGTGATAATTTTGTTAAAGCCTAATTGAATTTCATTCCAGACTTTTGATATTTATCGCTATCGAATCGCAGGCGAATTGGGACCATCGAAATCAGAACCGCCTCGTGTGTACAACATAAGCAAGAGGAAACTAGAAGTATTCATTGTGCCATTCACGCATCCTGATCCTGGTGAGAAAAATAAACTTTTCGGTCAGACTCAAGTAAATGCCTTCTATTCATTCTTTTACAGGATGGCTAAAAACCTTTGATTCCTATACTAATGTTACGAACTCTATCCTGGATAATATGCATAAGTTTATGACGAAATATCGGAACATGACGTTCATTTGGGCGGAAATGGTGTTTTTAGAGAAATGGTGGTCCAAGCAGAATGAAAGTGTCCGAGACGATGTTCGCGGGTGAGACTTTTATTGCCGTGAGTTGCTGGCGTAGCAACTATGCTGTCATATTTTCAGGTTGTTAAAGTCGGGTCGATTAGAACTCGTTTCCGGCTCGTGGGTGATGACCGATGAAGCCAACGTCTACTATCCGGTCAGCGTGGACAATATCATTGAAGGATATCAGTTTATCCATAAAGAAATCGGTGAGTTTATTCGAAATTACTAGGCACGAGAGTGTGTAAACAGGTCTCACCTCTGTTTTTCCTGCAGTTTCGCTCTTGTCAAGAATTCTCAAGTATTATTGCTATTAAATAATACTGTTATTTTTGTTATCAATGTTAATGCTATGCACTATTTTTATCTCAGTAATAGCTGTAGCGGTGTTAGTATTAGCAGTATTAATATTACTCATCGACATTTCAATTGATTGAACGACCGAGAGGCTAACTCCCATTCTCAGGTTCATTATTTACCCAGTGCGGATGTATATGGACGGGTAGGGTCTGTGCACTTGGTCTCACTGTTTAAACAATTGGACCACGCAAAAAGTGTCACGGGTTAGCAAAGGTATTTATCGGCTAGTTGAGAAGCAGGTTTTGAGTCTTCCTTTTTATGAATTGATGAGCATACTTTACCAAGAGGATAATGTTAGTATGAAACTTTTTGCAAGAATAATCACCAGAAATAATGGTCACTGTGAAGTAGTCGTTCCATGAGAAACTTCTGTAATGGTTTCATAATAACAGAATGATTTATTCCTCATCAGTGAGATAACAGAAATAAGTTCCAGAAGCTGTTGCTATTCATGTCCGAGTTGACCAGTTTATACATCCCTTGATCAGTCAATCTTTTGCACGAGTCTTCGTCGCCTCAAAAAAATCCCATGTTCACGACTTCCAAATGAAGGATGGGCACTAGCCCGCTATCTTAAAGTAGATAAAGAATTACCCGTTTTAGCTTGGTGATTTGCTGAAGTGAATAAACTTCATATCAACATCGAAGAACCCTCTAGGCGATAAACAATCGATAACTATATCCATTGACAACTCATCTCAAGAACTTATCATTGTTTCTGCTGTTACCAGAATAAAAAAAAAGGACAGAACGGTTTCAATATTCCTGTCACACAAGCAAAGTTTCGTTTCCTACTTAAATATCGGCATTTCATTCCATTCATTGCCCACAGAATTTCGTGTCTTTTGGGACGATAATTATAAAATTGATCAAATGATGGGCAGACATAAGGTTCCACTAAACTTATACGTTACATGCGGATTTTTATTAAGGAAAGACGACGAAGTACCCATGAAGAAAATGGAAACGATTCTTCGGCCGATTTAAGTTATGCTTGCTCAGGATTCGCATGCTATTCGTTATTTCATTGCTCACTGAATTTTTTAGAAATTATATTCCTCCTGAAATCGTGATCAGCGATAAAGGCAGCAGAGACCAAAAACGTTTAATCCATCTATCTTTTGCATAAACTTCAGGTGAAGTGTCTCCTACGGTTGTGTGGTCCAACGATCCGTTTGGTTACAGCAATTCCATTCCGTACTTATTCACTCAAGCTGGTAAGTCTACAACTACCAATAAGTTGAATAATATCTAGCATTATTGATGTCATTGACCGATAATGTCATTATTACAAATTGAGTGACAATTGTAGCACTCGTAGAGAACAAATCCTCATTCGACTGAGAAGTATCAATCAAAATCAGTGAAATAAATCTTATTAAATGTAATTTTTAGGAACGCTTAGAGCTTTACCCGAGGTTGGCATGCCAGAGGCACGCCATACACGCGTGTTTCGGAGGTCTCGCCATCCTCGTCAGTGGCTCACACCCCTCATTAAGCCCTGCACTGTAACAAGGGGGGAGGCGAATGTGGTGTACAATGACATTAAGCCATCACTACTTTTCAGTTGATGGATCGTGGCTGGTAGAAAAAAATTGATCTAAGGCACCGAGTGCTTTTGAAACCTCGCAATAAACATTCAATATAACTTTTTAGGAATGTTTAGAGCCTTCCTTCAATCCATCGGCTGAAAAGTGGTGATGGCACAATGTCATTGAGCCTCGGGTAAGACTCTGAACATCCTTTAAAATTTATATTTAATGTTTATTGCGAGGTTTCAAAAACAGTTGATGCCTTAAAACAGTCCTTCTTGAGTTAGAATTGAATTGATTCAATTTATAGACTTATTTTCTCCCTGATTCATTTCTAACTAGAGGAGACGATGTGAAATACAAGTACGAGAGTGTTAAAATAGTGAAGGTGCAATTCCCGGGAAAGTAATCACTGGTACGAAGCTAGCTCAGGTTCTATGTTTTGTACGGATCTCAGAACTCTAGAATTGATGCCATTTGTCGAGATGATTTCGACATAGAAGGGGACCTCTTGCTTGAATGCGTCAAAGTTCCACAGTCAGGACAATAGAATTACTAATGACGAATATCGAAAAGAATATCGATGCAGCTCAACAAACAAGCTCTCTCATTATTTGTCATAAGCAGATGTGCTATCACGCAATTTTGCAGTACAAGTTGCTAAACAGAATTGGAATCGAGAAAGCTCCTGCATCTATATCACGATACGACATCAGTCACTATGTGTTCCTCAAAGATTTGTTGCATGGAAATTCTTTCGTGGATCGTTGACGGTTCGCTGTTGGCAGACAACGCGTTATAGCGTAAATTAGAGTGCTGTGCAAAACGAGCGTCGGTGGTGCAACGATTAGCATACGCTCCCGGAAAGAGTGAGATCTGGGTTCGAATCCCTGCTGATGCAAACGTTTTTGCACAGTACTCCACATATTGGGTAGACAGAATTTTGTTGCCCAGCTCGTTCTGCAAGTGCAATGTCATATATACCACGCGTCACTGTGTGCTGTCGCGAGAATTCGGCTGGTTCCTGTTCACCAATTCGCGGCTTGCGATGTAGTTCGACAATTTCATGACTGTTTTCCATAGTCGTCTCTAGAATTCAGGAAGCTATCATGGATCAAGTTATGTGTATATCAGCAACAGGCCAGCAAATTTTTTTTCTACGATTTCGGCTAGACGAAATGTTGTGATGCTTAATCGTGGTTTAGCCAATAAATCATTTGTGTGAATTGTGACAGAAGATCTATATCTCGTTGCACGCCAGAAAACACTAGAGATCAGGTCGTCCTCCTTGCGCTGGAAAATTGTTGATGATGCCTTCAAACGATGATTTTCTCGGATTCTCACTCAATTAGTGCTAAACCTATTTGGCCCGTTTCTTTGTAAGGTCACTTTCTAAAGATGAACAGCGGAGTTGTCCACACGGAGTCCTACTGCAGTTTCTTAAACGGGTAAGCACAGACATGTTCTTACAGAAGCTTTAAAATCACCGCTGTCATTAGCAGAAGTACAACCACAACTTTTCTAATTTTCAAGGACGGATTGGCTAGAACAAAATTTTTTGAAAGCAACATGGTATTGTGCATTTATTAATTTTTTTCCAATCCTCATATCTCAGAGAAGGTTTCGAGTCGTTTACACTGTACATGTCGAAAACTGAACTCACAGAATTTTGTCGAAAATTTTATTTTGACATCTGATTGTCTAACTTTTTGATATCAAACTGCATCATAATCCAATTATATGAAACGAAAGCGCATGAAATTGAGCTTTAAAATGACAAAAAATTGATACCGTTGTTTAAAAATATATACAGTAAGGCTTTATCTCACAAAGAAAATTGCTGTTGAAGCATACGTGAGGAAAATAAAGTTACAGATCCGACAACTTTTGGAGAACCCATTCCGTAGGAAGTATGCTGAGATAAGAGCACAACTTTGAGCATGATGCTTTTGTGGGATTTACTCGAACCACCAACTACGCCTTCCCGAAAAGGCATGATGATGGTTTGAGTCCATTGTAAAAACGGAATCAAAGTTTTGCTCGCCTCTCAGTGCTGTTGTGGCTTTACTTAATATCGTATCATTGCTGTTAATCCTTTGGGTACGACAGACTCACGACATTTGTCCCTCATCCTCACTAGTAGTGCGTAGTGCCGAGTGGATATTGATGCCAGTTATTCGTGAACGACGTTACTGGTTCAATCCCCTAACACATTCCTTTCGCAAATTTTTTTGGTATTGGAGATTCTTCCATATGATTGTGAAAGTAAAGAAAAAGTTGTCTCACATGTCAGTCTTCTTTGATGCGAAATGTAGATCTGTAGAGTGACAATGCATATCCAATCTTTTTTCGCATTTCTTTCGACGTCTTTGTGAAAGTCGATTCAAGAATATATTTTTTACAGTGTACGGCTCTTAAGAAGAACTTATAAAGGGTTTTTTTCCGTCATTTGGGGACATATGACGGAACTACCTCCTTCGCTGGACAAAGACTTTCCATTGCATTTTTGCAATATTCGAAAGCTTGAATTGCGAACTACTGCTCTACGTGGCCGTTTCTCTTAAGAATTCTTTCTACATTATAATAGGAAAAGAAAAATATCTGTGTTTCATACAGGCATATTTCTCATAGTACAGAGCTCTTTCTCAGATTACAAGGAGTCTTGCGATGGCGTAAGTTTCGATGATTTCAACGCTGTGCTTATTTTCTAGAAAGACCGTTTCACTGCGGTGTAGCAGGGAAAATAAGATCGACTTTCACATACTCGGCGCAATTGTTTGCCGCCTGATGTGTGGTCTGGGTTTCTAGTGACCGTGGATTCGATACGAGGTCTCGCGATCGATCGATCAATCGAATGCATTGGAACGGCTCACATGTGAAGTGCGGCTTTCAGTATTCAATTTAGAATTTTTTCTCCGCTTCAAAAGAATTTTCAGATAGAACGTTTGACTCTGATAATAAAATATTTTACTTGTTCGTGTGCTTTTCGTGCTTCCAGCGAAGTAATAGTGAAAGTACGCGGCTTATATAAAACATGAGTTCCTTTAAGTTCTGCGGCGTTATATATGGGCCTTTTCAACAAAGAAATTCAGACTTTCGAATGATTACTAGCTCCTCTATGAAAAGTTCTTGTCCATCGAAAGAGGTCGTTTTTTTCAATTATTTTTCGATAACGGCGAAGAACCTGATATAGAAGTGGATGGATGTAGTCAGTTTTGAGGAACGTATGTTTTGGTTACGCCGTTACCTCTGGAATCTAGGTTTCGTATCAAAATGTTGCAATTTTGAGAGAATTGAGCTTTTTTGCTTTAGTAAATACGTCTGTAGAGAACCTTCAATTAATCGAAACTAGAACACCTACTGTAAGTGTTTTGAGAGGAAATCGAATCAATAACTTTCTTTTCGACGGTCGGCATCAGAAACCACTCACCATTACGGACTACTCCCAGCCGCGCTCTGCAGCGAGAGAAGGCAAAGCCGTGGACCTGTCGCACATAAAGGGTTAGAACGAAATCAGACAGTAAACAAAGAGGTGTGATTTTAGAGGGGCCATTATGAAGCTCACAAGCATGATGCTGCCTTGAACTTCAACCAAATAGATATGGCACAATTTCGTCAGAGATTGTGTATTCCTCGACTTATAATATAGTAAAGCAACGATTGTTAATTGTCTGTTTTTCAACAGAAAGCTTTATTACTTGCTGATTGGATACCAGTCTAGATCAAGCAGAGAGCCATCTTATTTTTTATCGAATAAAGTGTAAAAAAATCAAGTGCGTCTACGTACCGTCATGACTAAGTATTAAACTATATCACTGCTGCTTTCTCATATTAGAAACTTAGTTATTTTCATCTACCTCTTTCCACAGAAAATAAAACGACTTTAATGAGCCTCTTAAGAGTAGTACGCTAGGCTTCAACTTTATACCTACATTGCAGTTTAACCAATCTGTAATTCAGGAATCTCACGGACTGTCATTAATCGCATTTATCATAATATGAAAAAATATCTGCAAGAAATGAGAGCAGTTCCTTTTCGATGGCGTCAATATTTTGGTAGGTAAGAACGTCTAGCCTCCATTTCAATTTCAAGATTTTACAATTTCACATTGAGGAAATTTACAAAAGACTTTTATTTTTATAAATCTTCATAACATAGATAAACAACTATGTTAGTTCTCATTTTCATCTAGCGATATATATATATATATATATGTATATATTAAAATCCTTTCAGATTTAGAATTCTGCTTGTTTTTCTCATTTTTATATTATCCAGTTGAGCTTTTGACTAACTATTTAGAAGTATTCTTAACAAAAAATTGATTGAAAAGTGGGGAAATCAATTCAGAAAAGAAGCTTATAATTACTGTTTAGAATATCTTTCACACCTCTCCACCATTTTCTTCCAATTCCTGAATGCATGTTGAAAAAATCTCTTTACGCCTATAATAAACTAGATTATGATATTCGAAAATAGTTGTGAATGAATTTCTGGAACGAAGATTTTATTCTCTCAGAATATCTAGGCTAAATGTTCATTCGTGTGTTTTAGACAGCAAAGGAAAGGCAGACATGCTGACACATTTGTTGCCCTATACACATTACGATGTTCTGAATTCGTGTGGTCCCAATCCAGCGATTTGCTGTGAATTCGACTTCAAGCGAATGACGCATTGGTCGTGTCCGGGTGGCAGGCCTCAACCTATAACTTCAATAAATGTTGTAGCCAAGTAATGACTTATTATGTCTTTGATTCAAAAGTGTGCTTTTGATTATAACCCTTATAATGTGCAAATGAAAGAATCATTTTATACCGACTGAACTGTTGAGATTGTTTATTCTTTCTCAGAGCGAATTCTCTTCTCACCCAACTGGAGCTAATGTCGCGAATGTACGACTCAGATGTCATTCTCATGATGTTAGGAGATGATTTTCGTTTCGATATGATCGACGAATGGCATCAACATTACGATAACTTTCTTCCACTCTTTGAAGAAATCAACAGCGGACACCGTGCTAAAATAAGGTCTGTAGCGGAAAGGGCGTTAGATGCTTTAATCTGTCACTAACACCATCCAAAGATAGTTTGTTGGGTTCGCTCAGCCTTAAATTTATTGCTGGTTAATGTTTGACATATCATCATTGGACAATTAAGGTTCGGCACGTTGTCGGATTACTTCAACGCCTTAGAACGATGGTACGATAAGCACAAACGTCAGCCGTCTACACTCACCGGTGACTTCTTCCCATACAAGTAAACTCACTTAAAGCTCTAGTCACAGTCTATCGTATATCGGTTCTTTCAGTTTAAATCCTCATTCTCTCTTAATTATTTCTTCCAGCATTACTCGTTTTCCACTATAAATACTATTTTCTTATGAAAAATTTTCTAAGCCACTCATTCGCACTAGCGAGAATCGGCAACGATTGAAAAGCAGGAACAATCCAGCTAAATTTATAAATTCAATCAGAGTGGATATGTAAATGAGGTGCATGAAATGTGTAGATAAGCCGATGAAATTTTCCGAGACAAATTAGAAATAAGGTTAAGGAAGTATAAGGAGTAAAAATTGCAAGTTCAAACTCACTTTGTTAAAAGTTGGCATGGTCTCCTTGATAATATACCAGGTCTTCTTAAAAGTTTTGTCATTAGATCAAAAAATACCAAGTTTTACTAGCCAGAAGTAATTATAATTGCTCAACAACACTATTCAAAGTATGCGCCATCAGCCTGAACAAATTTTTGCCAACTCTCAGAAAACAAGTCAGTACCGCGCTCATAGAACTCCTCATCCTGGGATTCGAAGAAAGTTGTCAATCCTCGACGCAAATGATTGATGTCTGGAAACTTCTTCTTGCTCAGAAAATACTACAGTAATCGGTGGAGATGATAGTTACACGCTGACAAGTCAGAACTGTACAGTGGATGATCCAGCAACTTCCACGCCAGTTCGGTCAGCTTCCTTTTTGTCAATTTGGCGACATGCAACCTTGCGTTGTGAGAGTATGAGGTTGCAGCGACGTCGAAGTGACAGAGCGTGATTACACCGATCCAGGTGTTCATGGCTGACAGCAAGTGTCAATGAGTAGGTCCGATCCAGTGCTAAAAGAGATGAACAAAGCCATTGGCGCGTGCATTGCCCTAATGCAAAAAATTATGAGATGACCTGATAAGATGGTACGCTATAACGATTCACCTACAGATGCGCCTCTGGTGATGTTTGGGTTGGATACTTCAGCACAAGACCATTCTACAAGCGCCAAGAGCGATTCCTTCACGTGAGAATTCAGAACTATTACTAAAAAACTATTCTTATGTCATAATTTGTCTGTGGCATTATTCAAGAAATATAGCCTTTGAGTCCATAGTCATTCACTTCTTGGTAACAAGTTCAATTTGTTTCTTACACAGTAACAATGAATTTTATCGATGTTATCGTGTCTGAAGAGAAATGGAGTAAGTGCTAAAAAATTTGACCAGTGTAAAAATCAAGGCTTCTGCTTCCAATCTTTGAAGAAGTTCTTTAAAATTGAATGCACTACTATTCGATGCTTTTGCATAACGTTGTCCACTTATAAATTTGCTCAAATTTCTTGTGGGTCACTTTTGATTACTGTGGATGACCAACCAACTGCCACTACAGGGCTAAACGAAATGTGGATAAAATCGAATATAGAAGATTCACACTGCAAGTTAAGCATTTCAGAACTTTGTACGTGCTGCCGACATGATGTCAGCTCAGGCCTGGTCTTCAGCAGGTATGAATCAAAGAGTAGAAATGGAGTTAAAACTGCAGAAGGCTCGTCGAATACTCAGCCTCTTTCAGCATCATGACGCAATTGCAGGTAGACGACACTTGTTTGAACAGTGATTCACTGAGTTATTCATCATAATGTTCGATTCCATGTGATTACCTTGGATTAAACAAACAAGTACTCAAAAAAAAAGCTGCGCAAAATGAAACTTTCCGAAATTAAGACTTCTTATTCTTCACTCACTACACTCTTATTTTATTGCACTTACACATGTCTCAGAATAGCTGATCTTCTCAGAAGCTGCAAACTTTGGCCTCAGAAATAGTTCATTTATTATTTATCATTGTCAATTTATACTACTCATCTCGGAATAGCAGGAGAACGAACACCACTCAAATTGAAAGAAAAAGAGAGGAGTAAGAAAGTCCATCGATTATAGATTACCTGCTGATAATTTTCTCAGCTATCACCTCTCAGGGTGCGTGTACTGGTAGCTAGATGAGTAGTGGTTTGACTAATTCAGTGGGGTATATCGAAATCTTTGTTCTATCTCCTCCAGCATATGCAGCGTTTGTTCTAACCTTCAACAGGCGAACATAAGAAAATTTACATAAAGTTTTTTTGAAATAAATCTTGTGTGTGAAAGATCTCAATGCTTCAACTTGCCAAAGCGTTATTGAGAACTCATCAGTAGCGTGAAAAATTCATTTTTTGGCCCTCACTGAGATATTATAAAGAAAAGGACCATTTTATTAAATATGAAACCGGCGAACAAACTCTGATACTACGAGCTCTTTCTGAGGCATATTATCTGATCATAATAGTGTGAGTGCCCATGAATTGTTCTTTTGAATCGTTATATGAGTGTATCAGTAGTTGATTGGAGAACACTACATGTTTTGTATTTCCCGTATTGGCGGCGGGGGCGAAAGCTTTTGAATGATTAGAGAAAATGTAGGCGTTACTTCTGACAAGGCACTTTCGAGATTACTCTTGATAATGGCGAGGTAATATCATGAAGTATAACCTTGGCGTTTATACCAACGCTTGCAAGTCGCCATCTACAGATTTTTCAAAATATTGAGAGTCGTCAAAATCACTCTTCGTCATGAGGCCGTTGATTTGCAGCTCAGGTTTCTTGGAGTCTTCCCTGTAGCGCCCATTGATACCTACCCCACCTGCACCACATCTGGTCGCATTTACGGTCCCTTCAATTGGTGCATGCTTAAGTTTGCAGTTGTATGGAGCTGAACTGTTTTTAGATATGCTTCTTGCACGATGTTGCAATTATTAGCCTAAACTCCCGAGACCGACCATTTGTCAACCTCGGGATTTTCTAGTAATCCCTTATTTTCTTCTTGGTCAAACACGAGATTCTATAACTTGTCTTAAATCAGAATAGATCGTATTATAAAACCTCGTGTTTAGCTAGAAAAGAAATAAGGAATTATGACCTTACAAGCAAAAATACCTTATGAAAATTGAGTGATTCGAAAAAAAAAATTTTCAAATATGATCAACGAGTACATCTATTCTTTTGAGAGCACACAACGTGAGAAATGTTTTTTGAGCAAATGTAGTTTTTTAGGAACAAGTAGGCAACATGTGATGAAAGACTATTCGTTGCTTCTTCATAATGCCACTCAGCTTGCACGTTCCGTGTTTGAATCTGCAGCTGCCATTCTCAGTGGAAGCCGCGTTCTTGTGGTAGTGTAACTTGATGGTGTAGTTGTTTATTTAATGGATAATTTGTAGGTTTGCTCATTTAATTACATAGATTTAATGATATAATTCTTTCGCATATGCTGAGTTTACGTATGCTCAACTTTACAAAGAATGATTATTCTAGAAATGTAGCACTGTAAAACATAACCATACGGCTGAAGTACTAAACTCTCAGCCCCATCAATGTTCAACCGTCTCAACGTGCCTAGTGATATACCTATGAGTCGAATGTCGATTAACACCATGGATTTCATCACCGAAAAGCGCCTGGCAAGCTGGGGAAGGACCAAAATTTTCTATCCGTTTGTTCCACGGGCACAATTAGAGTAAACCGCTCCTATAACCACTGAATCTCTACGGATAAGCTGAATATTAGGTAGAAAGTTCTGACAGCCTGAGAAACTCCTAGCACACCTTTCAGGAATAAAGGAAAAAAAAGCATCGCTTATTCAACAAATCAATATTTGGATGTAAATTGTGATGAAGCCCTCACGATGCTTCGTGGTTTTTGAAGACGAGCATAGAAGTACCTAACTAGGTAACCAACTAAGTAAAATGAACAAAGCTCTTTATTGTCTGCTACTGTTAATTTTATGGAAATTTATATTTTTTTTTCATTCACCCATTTGAAGTCATCAGTGCAGAGCTTAATGATATATATGATGTAAAGAGGAAATTTATCATTATTTATATTTGGTAAATGCTTTATAATTTACCTTGAATTCAGTTGGAATATCCGAAGTTGCCCACTGAGACCGAAACACTGCTTGAGGTGAATATTGCCGTACTCGGATCAGTGTCAGTTTTGATTTTGATTTTGATTTTGATTTTTCTTTACGAACATTTTAATTGGTTGTTACGTTGTCTCTTGAAAAGGAATATACGCGATTGAAGAAAGATGTTTGCAATCAGCAAGAAAACACAGTCGTCGAGAATTTCTTGATAAGTAAATTGAGCGTTGTAAATATCTATCATTTATCACAGTTACCGGTATTATTTAAGCATAACGAAAACGGTAATTGAAATTACATGTTGGGTAAAAGCACTTTTTTACTGTTACACAGCAGTATTTACAATTTGATAGTATACCCAATAATGTAGAGTGCTGTGCAGAAACATTTGCGTTAGCCGGGATTCGAACCTAGATCTTGCTGTTGACAGATAACGCGTTGTAGCGTAGAAAGAGTGTTGTGCAAAACGATCGTCGGTAGTGCAACGGGTCAGCACGTGATGCCGGAAAGAGTGAGGTCTGGGTTCGCATCCCGGCTGACGTAAATGTTTTTACACAGCACTCCACATTATTGGGCATATTATAAGATCATACCACAGTAAGAGGTGGTCAGATAAATGATTTTGTAAAATAATTGTGTTTTAAATTTTAGAATAATCAATGTATACAATTCTTTGCCGTACGACATGGAAGAAATAGTCCAAGTTCGAGTGGATACAGCTAATGTCTCTGTTAGAAATGGTGAAGAAGAACTTCATGGACAAATTGAGCCATACATTCATTTGGGAGAGATCGCTCCGAACAGTTTTCTAGTGGGTCTTCTTATTAAGGAATTGGTTAGAGAGGAAATGAAAAAAGAGCAGAAGTTCCGAAAATATAGAACAATAAACCATGAGAGATAGCTATCACAACTTTGTGCAGTGTTATTGAGTAGAATACAGGGTAAAGAAAAAACGATAAAACAAGCAGCACCAATAAAAGGGCTTGTGACTGCCTACCGATCTAACTTACCAGTGTACTTATCTTACTAGGATAGGCTCTTGTCATTTTGTTCAAATTAGAATGATGAAGAGCGATTGATTTTTTTTTTTGAGTGAAAAGTCAAGCCAACTACTGAGGTGTGTACTACGTAGCATCTTTAAGCACTACTCTTCGGTCGCCGAAAGCTGAACCGTAAGGTTTGACAATTAACTGTCTCCTATCCGCACAGATTGCTATCAAAAATGGATTTATCCCTGAGATGCAGCAACATTTGTACAATAGACTAAGATTTCTGCATTTAACTGAACAGTAACATTTTTACTGGGCTCAATATTGATATCGACTGCCTAAGCTAAATCTTTGACGGTTCGTTGCTGACAGATAGATGCGTTCTACCGTTAAAAGAGTAAAAGCAAAACAGTCTTAGGTAGTGCAACAGGTTAGAGCACGCGCCCAGATAAGGTTAAATGCGTGTTCGAGTCCCGACTGGCGCAAAAGTCTTGCAAATCACTCTACATCATTGGGTATATCTATATACAGTAACTACAACTACTTTGATTTCTTGTCAACTTATCTCCACATAGTGCACTGTTCCGTCACTTCTGAAATTCCTTTTTTTTTTTTGTTCTGCAGTTATCATCTTAGACAATGCTCAAACACACCTGTTGGGCGTACATTCCACTGACCATTATATATGATTTACGTATATAACAAATACGTTTGTCTTAGATCTGTAAGAATTCACTTTCGCAAGACAAAACTGGCTTAGATTTGCTTCTGTTCGCTAATCTTCAGAGGAAACTGTTTTGTTATTGAGTGGCTAACCTAATAGGTTGGAAAAAACCTTCTGGGGCACTTGTAAAAAAATGAAAATTTATGCATGAATTCCAAACAATGACAATAACAACTATTCTTCAAAATGAAGGCCACCGCTTTTCAAAACTTCTTGACATCGGTCCGCCAACTTTCGGACCTGTCGAGGTCGACCAATACTTAGGATTCGAATCAAAGATTTTTTCACTTGCATTCTCAGGTTCATCGAACAGTTCAAATCGGCGACTCTTCAAAAAGTGGTGCATTGGTCGGAAAAGACTAATGTCGGATGGAGCGTAATCTGAACTACGGCGGAACCTTGACTCAGTTCAGTTCATCAGACTTGTCTTTCGTCTTTTTGGCAGTGTGCGGTCTGGCATTGTTTTGCTGCATTGAAACGGGCTTTCGGTTGACTAAAGCCGTGTACTTCTCTTCGAGCTTGTCGTAAACTCGGCCTAACTGCTGACAAAAGAGCTCGACGTTGATGGACTTGCAGTTTGGAACAAACTCAGATGCACGACTCCTTCAAAACTTCACTAAACATAGAATATGGCCTTCTTGCCAAATCTGTTGTGTTTCTGGACTGACGGCGTAGCTTGACCCTCGTGAACGTACTGCCTGTCTCCATTGACCAGGTACACCCACTTCTCTTCCAAAGTCACAATGTCTTTCCAGAATCGCTCATTGATTGTTGGGCAGTTGGCAACAAATTTCAACTCTTTTTAGCGGCTTGTGCTTCAGCGAGTTCGTGCGGATCTTGTCGTGGCTTCTTGTGGACAAAGTTAAGCTGCTGGAGATGAATAACACAGTTGTATGAGAAACATCAGTTTCGGCTGCCAAGTCGAGAGCAGTTGACAGACGGTTCATCTTCCAATGCAGCAATCGTTTAATCTTCGTTGTTCAATTTTGATGGACGTCTTGAAAGGCTCGTCTTCGAGGTCAATATCTCCGTTATTAAAGCGTTCAAACCAGCGTCTACCAGCAGATTTGCTTGTTGTGCCTTCCCCCATCAACTTCATTGATTTCATTGAGTTTAGGCCGCTGTGAAGAACCTTTTCTCCAACACTGATCTAATAAAGAACGAACTTCGATTGTATCTTGGACATGGCGGGGACTCATAACAGAGTAAAAATAAGGATTAATATTTGGGCCTTTAGTGGGTAAATCATACATAAGAAATTGTAATGTTCTCATGATGTGCATGGGAGTTATCTCATGCTTATTAAAGTTCCCAGAACTTTCTTTCCAACCGTAGTATTACCGCTTGTTTGCGCCGCACATTTCATGGCAAGCTAAACTACGGTGTTGATAGATCTCTCCATAATCGGTCACACATCGTGTTCAGAGCAAACTTCGGTATTTTTACATATCAAAATTTACCAAACACCCAAAAATACAGTGTGAAGAAGATTAATCAGAGGTGTGCCTGTGTGTCGGTTCAGACAAATCTCGGTTCCCTACCTACCGTTTTTGTGGTAAAAAAATATAATAGTTGTCACTTCACGTTAAATATTCTCTTCACAGGATAAATGGAATAGTGCGATGAAAGATCCTTCTATTATTAGCGGCACAAAATAGCTTCTCTCGACTCCGTTTGACACGACATCCTTTGTCAATTGATGATGAAAATGAGGAAAAAAACTTTGTAGGGTAGAATAAATACTCGATAAAACAGGCATTCACATAAACCCATGCAGTCCTCACTCACACTTCTTAGTGATACCAATCCATACTTTTAGTCATGTGGTAAAGTGCAAGACCCTTCGGTGCTCGCACGTGATTAGTTGGGTCATTTTAGTAAAAAAATTATAGTGCTATAATAAGTGCTATGACAGGCCTCATGATAGACTCAAGATGTGCTACCAGATTAAAATTATAGTGTTTTACATCAATCTTTTTTCACGTGAGGCGGTGACAGGCAGGATGACACTAGTGGCATAATTTTAATGTTTTAGCCTTGCAGCGTTGTAGCGTAATCTGAATATCAATAGCGTTATCGCGTCATACGGTACGACTACAGCATAACTAAGAATTATTTAACACTCCGGAACTGCTGAACAGAAATACTATCGCTTTATTCCTACTAAGCCGAGGTTAACAGATAGTCGGTCCTGGGAATTTCTTCGTTGTCTCGCATTATCACTCTCAAAGATGCCCGGACTTTAGGCTCAGTTATTCCTTGACGACTTTTCTTCTTTACGAACATCTTATTGATCGCTGGTCTAGTCGGTTCTTCTTGGAACCTTAAGATCCCTTCTAGAATATTCCCAGGCGATGCGCAATATTTTCAATGATAATGTGATTCTCGTTGGGAACGTTGGCAAATTTTCGAACTTATCTCTTCTGTATAGGAACTCTTTTGAGAACTGCTACAATCTCGCAACTCTAATGCGACATTCATTAGTCGTCTTCCACTTAATCTCTGACTAATCCGTGAATTTATCAATATATGCATGTCGCGTGTTAACGCTCTTGTGTAATTTCTATTCATTCTAGAGATGCAATAAGTCTTCTTTTGCGAAAGAATTCAAGATAGTGTAAAGACTTTTTTTCCAACAGATTTATAAAATAGTGTGATGATTGCGTGATTGAATCGTGGTGGGCTTGATTTTGTGTGAAAAATTGCACATACCTTTAACTATCGCACTAATCCAGTAGCTGCCATTGGTGCAGAAGATCGACGATGCATTGAATTCAATGCATGCATGCAAACTGAACGTAATGCATTGCATCCAGTGCATTTTATTCCAGTCAGCCACTTCGTCACATTCTTATACCTTGAATTTTGTAGCCCACTGATAGTTTGCCTAACGTAGATGTTGTATCAAAGGAAAAAACTGTTCGCCATAATTTCACAAAATACGTTTTTTGGACAAGTTTTTTGAACGTTAAGAAGCAGTTGTTGATTATTTGAGAGACGAAGCCCATTTCGCTTTCCTCTCTGACTTTTAGTAATCATTCGAGAGCTGAAATCTCGGCTTCCTTCATACTGTACTTGCTTTGTAAGAAAGTCATCTTTATGCGCCATAGCAGCGAGAATAAGACTACGTTTCGGCTATGGCGCATTTTTGCAGACTACGGTTTGCAAACGTTTTATCAAAGTTTCAGTATCTATTCGATAGCTTAGAAGCGTCGAATGTGAAACTGGGTTTGGCTTCAAAAACGTCTTCTCGGAGCAAAAGGAATTTTACGTTCCGCAGTAAGCGATATATGCGCCACAAGCATATGATCGTGTTGAGAAAATCTTACTGCTTCAAAACGTCAAAAAAAATCTAAACGGAAAATTTTTTGATCAGTAACGAAAATCTCGTTGCGGAGCCACGACCTGAGAGCCCTGTCGAAAGGATGCGATTTTCGTAAATGTTGAGAAATTTTTTTTTCGTTTCGGAAAATTTTAGGTCAATTGTGAGATAATTGTAGAACAAAATTCGCTGTGTCGTGCAATGGGTACCAGCTTTTTTTTACACTTTGAATTCTTAAATAAGCCTGCTATAGAGGTGAGCCGATGAGCTAATCACTTCGGATGAGAAACGTAATCTCTTTCTCGCTCTTATAATGTTCTGTGAAGCTTCTCAGAAATCAATTTATGTTCTGAAACTTTCAAAATATATACTATCGAATGAGTATTATAAGTGTTATTAAAGTCCCAGAGGAGCAGAAAAAAGTACGCGAACTGTGGAAACGTAATTTTCTATTTACTGCTGCAGCGTGCTAAATAGGCCTTTTAAGAAATCAAGTGCACTATTGAAATCAACGTTTATTAAGCTATCGAATGACCGATTGATGGATCGCTTTGTGCAGAGAAAATTACACAGACGCACGCATGCATCTAAATGAATGCACGCCGTCTATAGCAGGTCAATGTACCCACAAAGATGCTCTTGGCAGGGGAGGTGATGCAGCGACCTCTTTCTCCTCTTCTATATGCAATCACTGAGAAACGTATCTAAGAGACATATTCTCGATACTACGAGGTGAAAAATCTTGAGGAGACCTCATCAAAGTGATTCAATTCTCACAGAGCACCTGTCCATGAACGTGTTTTAACAGAGTACGTCTTTTTAAGCAACTGTCAAGTCCTACTGCTGCCTTTTACTGTCTCCGAATGTTCTGAGCTTTATGCTCAGGAAAATTTATTCTGTAGGCTAAAATTCAGAATCCATTTATAGAGGCGACCTATGTATCGCACAATTAACAATCTTGTATAAACTCTGAGTTCTTTACATTTACTTAGTTCTTTGTGTAAAACTTTTCAGCTCCTCTAATCCTTTACATATCGTAAAGTAGTAATCCATTGTCGAGAAACCACTGTTTTTATTATACGCTGGCAGTCATATGCTTGAATGGGGGACGAGATCAAACAGTTGCTAAACACCATGAAATTACGTGTCGTCCCGCGCAACACCTGAAGGTGCCCCTGATCCTCACTCCTTATCGTTGGATGATACGTAGGTTTTTTACTTTCACTCTCATGATACCGAGATCCACCCACGAATCATCTTTCATGCATTTCCCGACTCACCGAATAGATTCTCGCTGCAAGACTCCTGTATACGTGAATACGCCCATCTTGACATTCACGCATGTCTGTGCGTTCATATATCTGCTATAAGTCAGTCTGAATCAGCGATGACAGAGAATCTATTTTCTGTGTCCACTTGGGTTTCAGGTGGTACTTGCGTTCTGTTGAGTTGCTTTTCCTCTTTGTCTAACTTGCCGTACGCCTACGTGGGACATGTTACGTGGTCGACTGACCGGTTCGAAGCATTAAGAGAGATTTGGGAGAAAATTGATAGTTAAAAGGTTGGAGTTTTTAAGACTGATATTTTAACAAGTCTTCTACCAATTTGCAGGCCCCAGAGGGATGTGGGTTTGGAGCTTGACGCGTTGAAAAGAATTTTAGTCCATATTTATTGTTAGTGCTGCACTAAAACCAATGTTTTTCCATTAATATCATTAACTATGTTTTCACAGTGCTTACTTGCGTGATAGATATGGTGAGAAGATAAAATCGATTCAATTTTAGTTGGTATTCCGTTGCGCTCTTCGTGCGCTCTCAACATCAACGTTTTTCCTGAAGCACGACATTCATCCGAAACTTACAAAAGTTGTTACTATTCTTACAACCGAAAGATTTCGAAAAACGCTCTCTTCAACTAATCTCACAGGGTATGTAGTAACTTATTGCACCGAGTAATCCGAATGTCACGCCCACTGCAAATATGTTCTTTTGCAGAATATTCAACCTGAAAATCATTGATGCGAGAGACTTTCACCTGGAGAACCAGTATTTGAGAACATTCCATAGCAGTGAAAATGGAATGCTTACAGTGGGTGAAAAATATTTTTGGCATCAAGAAAAAATGAAAGAGTTTCATAGTTATAGAATATAGAGTTGTTTCAGCACATCCTATCGAAGACAACAGGAAAGACAGCATTGAAAGCGCAGTTCTACAAATACACTTCTGCTTTAGGCGGAGCGTATCTAATGCGCGTCCGTTCCCCAGCCAAAGTACTTCATTTTGCAATCCATATGAAGCATAAACTTTGTTCATTATATACATCCCAAGAAAACTTCTGTGTGTTTCTAGCTTCATCATAGTGGACAAGCGATGCGTTTCATAGCCAAAGGAACACTACAACAAACCGCTCATCTATTCTATCCTAATGTTTACAAGAGAATTATCTTGAAAAACGTCAGAAGTACTGCTTTTGAGAAATATTAGCACTTGAAAAAACTAATAATTTCTGAGCAAATAGTTATTCAGGCTCTTTTGCACAACAAATCATCTTTCTTATACGACTGGATATTACTAAGGAGCACAACACAGAATTCACAATGCGTCTTATTACAGACTTGAAAAATCCACGATTTTATGCAGACAGCGCAGGACTACAAGTGAGCAATTTGTCAATGCGACTATCAAAACATTTCTTTGAAAAATCAATTCTACAATCCTTTTTATTAGCCGCCTTCAGCGGTGGTATGATGTTGCGAATATATATCAAGCATTGTTGAATGTTGTACAAAACTTTAGCATCGGACGGGATTCGAACCCGCATCCCACCGTTTCAGGAGGCGTAAACTAGCCAAAGTTCTCAGTTATTAACTAAGTATATATGTCTATATGTATATATAGGTACATACATCTACATACGTATATATTTTATAAACTTTTCCGTTGATTTCCGCAGCTCTTGATCTTATAAACGTAGTCAATCCTTAAACTGAACGAATTTATTTATTTATACAGTATTATTTCACTTTTGAAACACTGGAGAAAATGACAGTTTTCCCGCATGCTATATATATATATATATATATATCTTGCGCCATCACTCTTTCTACCACCCAGTTGTCAATTATCAACAATATTGGATATAAGACCAAATTCTACTAAGCCCTTGATAACTAGTCGAGTCTCCAGTGAAATTTATTTTATGGTCATATCCTAAAATTATCAGCCCTATTATTTTCACTGACGTTTATGATTATTTTTTTCTTCGGGAATTCTTCTTGATGGGAGGGGGCAATAGCCAAGTGCTTAGTGAGGCCTGACGCAGGGCTGATCCTTCTCATGAGCGCAGTAGAGCGTTCTAAAATCGCCATCCATTTTCTTCAGCTGCAAAGCTAAACTCTTCGAGTCGAAAGTTTCCGGGGCTTTATAACAGTCAGAACGTGCAGGTCATACAACAATCATCTCTTCTTCTATTTATGCCTGTAGAGTATCAAAAGATAAAGCTGCGCCATGCATACAACTTCGTCAAACATCGTCGAGCGGGCGCTAACGATATATCATGTCAGTGCTTCTATCTACACGGATATACATGGTACCAGCTTGGTGACCCCGGATACATGGCGAACTTGGTTTGAGAGAAGAGCTGGAATGAACCATCGGCCCTGTGAATATCGAAAAGCTGATTAGGTAAAGCAGCACCCGTGATCCCATGTAAAGTATCTGTTTTATAAATGCCATATTTAGAATTTCAAGTTGTAAAATTAACAATCAGCTACCGTCAACACTGTCTTTTTTCTGGACGGTTGTTGCAGTCAGTCTCACAGAACAAATATTCGTCTTTCATTAGACTGCAATATGATTGTTTCCTCAAACACCATTGTTTTCTCTTGGATGTCGTAAAGCGCCGATTCGCAAAGTAAATATTCGCCGTTTGCTGAAGTATGCAATGTATGAAAAGCTTATGAAGGTTGTGACAAATGAGTGATTGAATTTTATCTTTACACACAAATGTTTCAGCTTTTGCACCGAAAATACCATAAAAATCTGTCGATTCCGGAAAATTTCTATCCTATGCCGTCTGCGTGTGTTTTGGAAGACAAGTCGAAGAGAATAACACTTGCTACTGATGTTGCGCATGGGATTTCACAGCTTCCTGAAGGGATAGAAATCCTTCTGGGTAAGCGTAGTTCAAAACTGTTATGAAAATGCTGAGCTTTGTTGGGTATTTATTTCTGCTTGACATATATCACAACGGAAAAAATACTCCTTTTCCACTATATGACACTGTTCAGATCGTATGCTGAATCAGGACGACGGTAAAGGTCTCGGATCAGACCCCGATTCATTGCCGACAGATCTTCTGCCTGTCGAACTGCGTTTCAGTGTTTTAGTTGAGGCTATCAGTCAAGCAGTGGTGAAAGCATTCCAATATACATAGCAGTTTTATTTTTATCTAGATTCCGTATCTTACAGACTGATTCACATTCAACCTATCATACCCCAGCTGGTCATCTCAACGTCCAGAGTCTACTATACACTCCAATGATAACTATAAGTGGAGGTTTATAAACTCTTATCAATTTCCGCATTGATATAACGGGAGACGCATTTATTCAGCAATCAAGAGGATCTGGAACTTTAGAATTTCAATTTTATAAGAAACTTGCTCGATTTGAAATTTGTAACTGTCGTCGATCGTGTTACACGAATTTGTCAAACACCTCCGAATTCCAGATGTCATTCCACCGTTGCCGTTCCAAAGCGTATTGCCTTGTAATTATCAACTTCTCACTGTTCGTCCAGTAGCGAACGGTAAACGTCTTATGACTATTTTCAACAACGGCATGGCTTGCCACACCAACACTATGACAACCTGCTCCGGCGATCTACTGGTGAGCTATGTCACTGTCGAGTTTTTTTACCTCACATCAATCTCCAAACTAAGAGCATACTGTACCTGCTTGTCAGGTATTACAGCATACCCAGGTAAAACATTATCTACCACTCTTGCTTTGTAATAATGAATACCTATCACTAAAAAACATTAGAAAAGCATACGGATTTCAGAGTGGATTGACTAGTTATCTTCGATCACTCAACGTTGTCAAAGTACAAGAAACAAATCTTGTTGGTTTAAAATCGATCACAGAAGAAATGCCAGTGGAGAACTACAATACGAGTATAGAACCGTACAAATTTCTCAATTTGTTACTAACTTATTCGTCATAGGATTGTTAGGTGAATGTTTTCACAAATTGATCAAATATGGTGTTGTTGATACATCGGAGTTTTCTCAAAAAAGTGTCAAATATGTAGTAAGAGTTTAATGAATGCTGATATTCATCTCCTCATGGTTCTAACTGAAATTTGGAACCAATGAAATGTAGCCGCTAACAATTGTTGTGGTCACTTCGAATACAACACTTAACCATTTACTTTAGTGCACGTGTATCATCGATATATAAGAATAAATTTATTACATCTAATCTCTACGAATATGACTTACGCATGCATATGCTTTCTCAAGCAGATTGAATGTTCACATACATTATTTGGTATGCAACGTATATGACATAAAATTTGACAACATCATAAGGAGAGATTAGGACACACAACACAAGTGAAACGACTTCATATCTAAATTCAGTGGACCGTCAAAAAAAGCAGTGAACTAACGGAAGAAGATTTGAGAGCTTGTGAGCATTTTCGACTGAACAGGCGATCCTGACGAACAATTCTACACATAGCAATCGACATCAGTTCATCACGTGCTATAATAAGGAATGATTCAAAAAAGATATAGATCTGATAACACTGCGAGAAAACCTACACAACTGTTACCCTAAAGATAACGAAGCTCACTCGGCATGTACCGGTGTTCGCTGACGCTGTCGCGGACCCATACCATACTGCAAATGAGAAATTTAAGTTTAAGCCGATATCTACTCTATTTTGAGAAAATAATCATAACGAAATATATAGTGATGGAAAATCAAAACTTTCGATTCCTGCAAAATATGACAGCATTCGCTTTTCATAAACAATTTTTCTTCCAGTTAGTCATCAAAAAAAGCGTGCATCATCGACATGAATGCGTCATCGTCCAATTTCATATACAGAAGATCTCACCATGCGATGTATTCAGAAAGAAAAAAACGCTTAACCAGTAACGAATCTACTGTGATCTCTTTTAGCAACTAAAAATATTATACTAATCTGAAGTGCCCACTGAGTATGGCATTGTGCTTTATCAATCGAATGCAACATAATGTAAATAACAAAAAAGTCCTTGGAACGTATTCGCAATTCGAAGCCAACGATTTGTTGAAGTCGATTTTTACATGATTTTTTGCTATTTTTGAAGATTTTGTGGATGAAACGCTTTCTGTGAGGATAACGGCGAAAGAACTTTATCAGAAGAAAATAAGAAGTTCATTTTCAAAGAAAGTCAAAGAAGAGAAAACTTCCGTAGGATGAGCGATGATACAGGCACTACTAACGTTTTCTTAGGTACGTATAGTTATAAAAATGAGATGTTAGAATTGAATGGATGATTTAAATTCGCGAACCTTGGCAAATACCGTTGAGTCATCGTCTTTACTTACACAGCACCACAGAATACAAGTAACAGAAATAATGAATATTATAGAAAAGAAACTCAACCACACCGCCACCACACCGAAATAGTCAATTGCATTGAGCTGCTGTTTGAGGTCGACCATTTCTATGGAGTGAAAAATCAGAAGTAATGAAAAGTGTACTATGTGAGTCAGCGAGGTACATGACTTTAATTAAAAATTGTAGCGAGAAGTAGCTGAAGAAGTAGAAAATAGGTGCGATATCTAGGAAAAATAATTACTATCTCTAAATTGTTAATAGTAGTAAAGTGATAGTGAATATTGCAAGTATATTCAGACACAAAAGATAATGTCTGGGACAAATACAAGCAATAATGTGATAACAGAAATAACAAATAAATTAGATAATAGGAAAAGGAGAGGGAGGAAAGGAAGGAGCCCCGGTCGAGTGGTTGTGATGCTAGTCGCCGTGCGGCGCGGAGCTGTTCCCCCACCAACAAGCAGCCTCCGGCATTCAACAACGAACGCTCTATAGAAATCCACTAGAGACTGTCCTATAGAATCCACGACCAACTGTACAGATTGATTTCCGAATTGATATTCGCGCGGCAACAAATTTCTTGGAGGAGTTCTATCCTCGAGATTGCAAGAAGACTTGCTCAACCAGTACTCTAGGACCTTGAGAAGAAAACGAAAAACGAATTTATTGCTAGAAGTACAGAGTTCTGCATAGCGATAAAGAAAGAAACCTGTGGGACGCAATAGCTGACAACAAGTCTTATATCTCTATTTTAAACGACTCGTCACCGGAATTTTCTTTGCAAAGCCCAGCACTTCTTCCTTTCGATTCTTTTCTTCGAATTCACACTCCAGCTTCTCGGCCACATCACGATCTTTCTCGGCTAATGCTTGAGAATTTTGTCTTCTTTATAAATTCCGAAGAATGTCGATTAAGACGATTCTTCTTGCAATCTCCAGGTAGCCGAGCTAAAGCATTCCTAAACGTTCATTTGAGTGACTACAAGAAAAACTTGGAGGAAGGGACTGAATGAGCTTCATGATTATCACATTTGCTTCCTGATACAAGCACCACTGCCCACTGCACTACTCAGCCCATACCGATATTGAATATGGCAAGTAAATTAGAACGTATAAGTACAAATCTAAAATAAGTACAAGTACTGGATACATTGTACAAAGAATGAAATAAGATAATGAAGCCAAGAATATCTTCTAATGGGCCTAATAAGGTGTTCAGTTTCTAATTATAAATTTTTTTTGGATCCTTTTCCTGAACGAAATTCTTTTTACTACGACATTCACACAGACACTTAGTTCACGCCAAATTGCCTAAGCTACCCATAGAAGGGAAAAAAAATCAAAACTATAGAAGAAGGTTCTTTTAGAATTGAGTTTGCAAATGTTGTAAGCGTTCGATTGTGTGCTATGTTGCCTGAATGACGACCTGGCAGCGCTGGGTTAGCGAAAGAAGACGAGACGAGTGGAATGTAAAGCTTACGAATAAATACAAGCAGCGGACGGATGCTCGAGCACTATGGAAATCGATAGAAGCTGGGAGGCGGGTGGGGAGTGGGGCGGGGGTGACGACGGCTGCCAGATCGACTAAGCCGAGCCAATAGCAGCAGCAGCAGCAGCAGCAGCAGAAGTCGAGCTTGACTGAGCAAGAACGGAGAAGTATGGTCTACAACCTGTTGGTACTATGCGACTATGACGATGTAAAAAGTGGCACTGCTTCGTGTCGCGATGATATTCAAGCCTTCGACATCAGCTGATCCGCAATAGACTTTATGATCGATTGCGCAACACCAGAAACTGCATGAAACTGGCCTAACGGAAAAGAGGGGGATTGTATGAGATCGAGCACAGAGATATTTACTAACATGTAAAACACGTGGGGAAGAATATATAGGCGAAACGGGTAGACCACTTTTCATTCGCATAAAAGAACATCTAGATAGTAAATCTAAAATAGCTAAAACCAAACCTTCAGATATACATAGGGCACAAAAACACAACAACAAGGATTTTGATGTGGCTGTCAAAATCCTAGCGCAGGAATCAAAAACATCCAAGCGCAAAACTCTTGAGGCATTTTGGAGAAGACGCCCAAAATCCCGAAATGAACCGTAAGGACGAGTGGGTTAGCATCACACGAGACCTCGCGCCCTTTCTTCGTTTGATCTTCTAACTTGACCTAGGCAGCATATAAATAAGAGCATCCGAATCATCAAAATAGACTAACATTACATACGCCCAAGCTCTGAAGAAGGCGGGTCGCCGAAACGTCAGCCGAATTTCTACAACTACTTTTAGCAACCTCGCGCCAGCTAATCAAGATAAGTTTTTCTCGATTTTCATATATCAATTGATTGGATTGTAGACAACTTGACCTTTCCATGTTCTGAAGAAGGCGAACTGTCGAAAGTCAGCTGTCGAATAACAAATAATATAACACCTCGTGCTTGGTTTAAAAAATAAATTAGGAATTATTGAAGCATGCCGAGGTTAACAGATAGTCAGTCTTGGGAGTTATTGGAAATACAAGGAAATTTTTTGAAAATTTGAGATCCCTACATCAAAAACTTGGCCAAACGGTATAAAACAATTCGAAAGTAAGCTGCAATCTTTGAACGTTAGCTCCAGCTTACTTGAAAGTAGTGACTGATTTTCATACCCATGCAGTAGATTTGTTGAGTCTCAAGTGATAAACAATATGTTTCTCAATATTGTTTGTAGCAATTGCTACTCACTAACTTGTATAGTCGGCATTTGAGCTTTAATGCTAGATAAGAAATGGTTAAAGGAGACAAGTGTAAAGCTGAATATTTCGAATTACTAGATCTAAATGAGAATGGGTGGACACTTTACAGGACTCCTGTCTGCAGCATACCCCTTCCTTAAGAGCTCTCTTTCGAGATGAAGGAAAAAATCTTGTATTTGAGAGCTCTCTAACGGCAGCTCCCACAAACACACGCGACTCATGCCACTATACCAACTTTTTCCTTTCTACAAACCCCTTTCGTATTACGTAATCTCTCCAAAGAAAAATGTCTCAATTTTATCCTTGAATCTTCAAGTTTCGATGAAAGCCGAATTAAGGCTCAGTCAATTCTATAATATTACAGGCGATTTTCTTCGTAAGGAAAATTTAAATCGCATGTAGTTCTTAGAGCCCATTTGACATTTTGTCTTCAAAAGGATGAATCACAGACCAGTAAGGATTTCACCTATCATTATCTTGCTTAAGAAGATCCGTCGAAGGGATCTTCATAACAGTCTTCCGATATCTCATAATTATTACTTGAGCCGACATGTCATGTGGTCTGCTCATGGGCTCTTGTACAGCCCGATACACGTGTTTCAACCTTACAGTCTCGTCAGTCGGGCAGAACCCTTCATCTTTAGCCAGTCCTCTCGGGAGCCCTACTCTCCTCTTAAAGAGGTAAGTGACGACGAACGATTTACACCGTATGTACGTGAAATTATCACAGAACATACAGTGTTGTACAGGCGATTGCTCTTTGGCTGATATTTCTGTAATATTATGCTTATATTTATTCCTTTATATATAATATTAATATGTTCATACCTTTGATAAATAATATAATAATTTAGTAATAATAATAATAATAATAATAATAATAATAATAATAATAACATTTTACCTTTGATAATATTAGACCTTTATATAATACCTTTATATGATAATATTATATATACCTTCATTTCTTTTTATTTCTTTATTTGACTTCCGATATATGTGCTATTTGTAATTCACAAGTTTCGCACAAAGAATGACCTTCCGAGCATATTAAGGACTTTGAATCGAACACATCCAGTTAAGCAAGACCTAATCAAACAGGTATTCTGCTGCATATGCCACATCCGAGCTGTGTCGCTACTGGCAGTAACGAGGACCACCTGCCACTTGTCCTAACATTTTTCTCTTATTGATGGCAAAGTCTTGTCAAATCTTTGTCTTTTGATGGCATAATCAACTTAATGAGAAGTGCTAATGAAGCACAGATGGTGACGAATGAGCCCAATGAGCTGGGAAAACGATTAGATTACGAATAAATGTGGCGAAACTGAACTCATGAAGATCTTGAAGTTCAGAGGTAAGCAAGTAGAGCTAAACAGAGAAGCAATACATCACCATTGTTTACACTGCAAACTTAAAGATATTCCAGGTATTTTTTGACACTTTGTTATCCGTTTTTCACAGTTTTTCGCTCTACGGATCTCAGTACCTCTAGCAATCAATCTTTTTTTGTCTCCTTCCAAAATATCGTAGACCACTGGTTGAGCTCGTCCCCGTGCAATCTCGAGGACGGCCTGGCTGTGGTGTTCCATACCGCACCGCGATGAGCATCACAACCACTCGGCCACGGCGTCCCCCTATCCTATGTATAGCTATATTATTTTTGAGTTAGTGATTCGTATTTTAAATATGCTAAAAAAACTTATAAGGTATGACATCACCTGTATCACCTGTATCACATGTCGTCCTGTTGATCGTCGAGTGACTGGAGCGGGTACCAGCAACTTTTCCATTTTTCCCTATCGCGTGCAAGAGTAGCCCAGTGAGTCCTCCTCGCTCTAGGATTCAGTGGCATCATATCTTTCTTCTATCGCTTTCTTGAAGAAATCAAACCAACGAGTCAGCGGTCTTCCTTTAAAGCGCTTGACGTCCCGAGGAATCCAGTCGGTAACGACTCTCGTCCATCGGTTGTCGTTGAAGCGCATCACGTGTCCGGCCCACCTTAATTTCGATATCCTGGCGTGTAGAACGGCGTCTCTGATTATCGATCGTTGACGTAGGTCGGAATTTCGGATCCTTTCTCTCATTTGCGAGATACGGGATACTCCTATCATCGACCTTTCGACTGCGCGTTCTATAACGCCAAGTGATCTTTCATCCTGCCTACGTAGCTGCCAGGTTTCTGCTGCATACGTCAGGGCAGGGATAACTGTCGAGTCGAAAAGATGAGCACGGAGTCGGATGTTCTTTTTCCTCTTCACTACATCTTCGATGCCCTTAAACGTTTCCCAAACCGCTCGTTTCCTCCTGCTCAACATGTCAGATTTCGGAAGGGAGGACCGGTGGAACGACTTATTCGTCCTTTTTCAATTTACATGAAGGTAAGAGGACATGGCTAGCGAAGAGATCCGAGTAATATTGTTGAATAATTTTCTCCACAGCTCTTCTGGAAGCTGCAAGTGTCCCATCAGGGTATCGGAGTGCAATCATCTTAGTCTTATAGTTGGGGAAGCCTCGCTGGGCTTTGCGAATGCTCTTCCCAGCTTCTGCAGCTTCTGCCATAACTGCTGCTTTTCTCGCTTTGAGGTCTCTTTTTATCGCTTCTCTGTTGCGTTTCGCAAGTTCGGACGTAAGGTTTCGGTTGCCTGTAGCTCGTGCGATTCCACGTTGACGTATCGGCTCGAGTGTTTGCGGTGACATGCGTCTCTTCGTGACCTTAGGACTCTCGGCTTTCATAGCGCTAGCATGAAGATATTCAACGAGGCGATCGTATTCTTCGTCGATGTTGTCGACAGCGGTATCTTCTCAAGAGCCGAACAATTTTAAATACATCCCAGTTTATGGTAGTTCTGGGACTTCGTTGTTTAAATTTAGCGGCTTTTCCTCCTTTCCACGAAAAGCGGAACGTTGCGCGAAGGAGGCGATGATCTGATCCCGTGTAGAACTTAAGAGCAACAGCTACATTGGTCAGGCTAAACCTTTGATTTACTAAAATGTGATTTAATTCGTTATAGGGCTCTCCAATGGGAGACTCTCACGTCCATCGCTGAGAAAGAGGCTTTTGGAATTGCGAGTTACTATGGATGGTTTGGGTCGTCATGATAAACTCAGATAGCCTCTCCCCCTGTTCATTCCATTCTAGTTCGTGGGTCCCTACGACGTTCTTCAGACGTTCTTCTAGGTCCAAATTTTGCGTTAAAATCTCCGATAACGACCTTGAAGAATGTATGATCTTCTCTGAAGAATTTTTCGAGGTCCATATAGAATCTTCGACTTCGTCTTCGTTATAGCTTGATGTTGGTGCGTAAGCAACGAAAATGGTCAAAGCCGACATAGAACCACATCGTTTCAACCGTAATCGTCCGATACAGGTTGTTAGTTGTTCGAACGAGTCAATGCTCACGGTCAAATTTGATTCGACGAGGATGCCAACGCTGCCGACACCTCTGCGATCGCATGTTCCAAGAAACAGTTCTTCTCCGGTTTCATAGACAGCGTGAAAAGGATGGCGCCTTCTCTTCTCATCCAGGCCATGACGTCGTACCTTATTCTTCTTGCTTGAATCAGTAGATCTTCTACAGCGAATCTGTGAGCAGGGATTCTTGCATTGTAGGTACAGATCGTGTAATAGTCCGTTTTGATTTTGGCAGCCTATTTTGGCCTTGAGATTTTAGGAGCCTCTCCGTACTCGTCCTACCCGAACGCTGCCTTAACGGGGGCTCTTTCAGAGGCGAATGAGGCCCCTATTTGTTGCTGTTTTTGGCAATTTGATACTCAGCGCATAGCTTGCCAGGCTCTAAACCTGGGAAGCACCCGATTGGTTTTAGTTCCCGTTTATTCCCTATCCACCATCTGGGGGCGCGCCACGTATCTCGCGACTAACCGGGCGGGATCCCTCAAAGAGGGAGTTCCGTGGGTGAGAATGCTTCAGTGATTGAAGTTTCTTAATAGAGCAGAGGCCTTTATTGTGCCCTTACGAAAGATTTCAAGCCATTAGTGATTAAATACAAATTGCTGAATAGCACAACTCAAAAGAAGCTTCTCTAACAGAACAAGATGTCCCATTTTTTAGTTACAAGACGAAAATGTGAGGGAGCCGTGACGCAGTGGTTGTGTTGGTCGTCGCGGCGCGTGAGGAGCCGAGCTCTTGCACACAACTCTTTCCGGAAGTCAACAACAACTCCCCATGGAATGCCATAGCCTGGATATCCTCGAAACTTTAAGGACACGTGCTCATACAGTTTTCTACGATGTTTAGGAAAAAACGAAAAAACGAATAAAATGTTAGAAGTACTGGGATGCGCACAGTAGAAAAAGAAAAACTGTGAGGACGGATCTAGCAATACTCGCTGTCTCTGCCAATATGTCAGATCAGTGCTGTTATCTAAGCAACCTGCTATCAATTCGGCGATCCCGAAATAATGGTAGGCTTGCTAAACCTTAGCCGAGGGAACGAACCATCGATCACGTGTACAACCTATGACACCTTTAGCCACTGTGCGACCCCGGAAAGATGACAGGCTTGGTGACCTGGCCGCGGGAACGAACCATCGATCACGCGTACAAAGTATGACACTTTTAGATTCGCCGACCCCGGAAGTATGGGAGTTTTGGCAAGCCTTCGTCACGGAAACGAACCATCGATCACGTGTACAACGCAGAACACCTTTGGCCACTGTGTGACCCGGAAAAGATGGCAGGCTCGGTATACCTTAGCCGCGGGAACGAACCATCGACCACTTGTAAAACGCAGGGCACCTCTAGCCACTGGGCGCTATGGGCACCACTTTCCACGGGAATCCTAAATTTTGAGGCGACATTTGCCTAATGTGATAAATGGTGCTGCAACAAATTGAGGGTCTCACTGAACTAAGATAACTTATATATGCAGGAGTGCTGAGTGATAATACAAGACTTCAATCCTCACGCAGGAGTCGAACCCGCGTTTCATCCATATCAGGCGCGTTCTTCCACCATACCGTCTAGGCCATTGCCATGCTACCACTCTAAAACAAACTTGTAGCATCTGGTCTGCTTTGGCAATTCTAATGAAAAGTCTATATAGGACTAAGCCCTCGGCGTTGATCAATCCCTGAGCGATGCGCCATGCATTCGGCTTTGATTTTTAACTTCGTTTGAGGTGATTGAATGCATTTCTGGCCTTTACAGTGACTCGCGCTGGCCTCCTGCTGAACCGAGTCAGTGCTGCTTATCCTCGCAGACAAGTCTGAGACCTGTCTGGTACCAATTTACCGACCCAGGATGAATGGATGGCTTTGTGAGCTATGAGTGCGAGATCGAACCTTCGGCCTTGTGTGCGATGCCGAACACCTCTAACAACTACGTCATATGCGCTCCCGAAAGGTCTTATAGGTTTTGGGAAAAGCTCTAGATAAAATTACTCATCAAATTCCCAAATTTTAGCACTATCATCCAAAACTGCTGAGTGTTATGCAAGACTTGGACCTGGAGGAATTTATCCCGCGTCTCACCCTTTCCGGCGGCATCGTTTAAGGAGTGATAGCAGAGCGAGAAGAGTTTCGGTAGCGTAGCGGTTAGCTGGTACTCCAGTAAAGCTTGAAACGCTAGTTCATCTCCTCTTCGAGGGCGAACCTTGGCATATCGATCATCTTTACTGGATATGACGTAAGCTACCATCCTTGCCAAGAAAAACCAATCAAAGAACTCTTGACGAAGGTGTAATCATTTGTGTGCTACTCGGTCACAATCACGGACCACGGAGAATCGCCGCGTGCTTGTCGCGTCGCGGTTGGACACGCCCTGTACCGTTTATTGCGTGTTTATCAGCTGTTTATCCGGTCGGTTTTTGTTTACTTCTTGTTGTTTACCGTTCTTGTTTATCACTTATCTTTGTTTACGCGACTAGTTTTGTGTGGGGTATGTTTTTTTTTAACAATAGCTATCAATCTGTCGGGGTTACAACCGTCTCCGTCCTCATAGGGTGCGTTTTTTCTTCACGTTTGACACTATCCACGACGACTATTCCAGTCGGCTTTGTGTTGCCATTTATGCAGGACCTTTTTCCCTTTCATATCCCCTGCTGAGCGCGTGTGGCGCAATGGTTAGAGGTGCTCTGCGTCGCACACGACGTCAAAGGTTCGATCTCGCGCTCACGGCTCACCAAGCCATTCATCCCTCCGGGGTCGGTTTTTTTATTATCAGACTGATCTCAGTTTTTTTTTGGGGAGGATAAGCAGCACTGGCTCGATACAGCGCTATGTCACTGAGAGTCAGTGGTGCAGGCCAGTTCAATGCATTCATTAACCTCAAACGAAACTGAAATTGAGAGAAATGCATGACGCATCCCTCAGGGAGTGATTTGAGCCGGGCTCTCTCTCCTTTCGTCCTTTATCCATATCTCTGACGTTATCTAGTCGATATTTGAAATTCCGGTCGATTATCGTTATCATGTGAATTCGTGCGTGTCGGTGTGTTTCATTTGTTTCGTTGTGTACTCTTGTGTGGTGAGTTATCGGTCGTCGACATGGTTACATTGGAGATAGAGTTGGATGAGCAGTTGAAGTCAGAGGAAATGAGTGACATTCTCCGTCAGGTATTCAGCCGTCTCGCAAGCCGCTTCAGCAGAAATAAGGTACGCGACTCCAATTTGGCATAAAATCTAACCCTTTACGAACGATAAGGGCCATTTTAGTTCTCAGCTTTCCAACAGCCTTTTTTTGCTGAACAGAGCTTTCTCTATTAGAATTTGTTGTACCTTTCTAATATACGGAAACAAGTAAAGAAATAACCCCTCTTGATGGACAGGAACTTTCATGAGAATGTCAGTGATCATTTGGAAGTGTGAATCTTGGGCGACTTATAGGTGTACCTTTTTTTAGAAGTCTTTGTAGCAAAAGGAAAGGTTTTGTGTTTGCTAAACGTGTATTTCTCGCATGCCAGAGCTCTTCTCACAGAAATATAGTAACAATAGGACTCTGAAACGGCCGCTTCACTAAAAAGTAGCCCTGAAAATGAAACCGAGTTCCGCATACGCCGCGCATTTGCTTGTCGGCTAGTGTGTGTTGGCCGTGGATCGATACTCGACCAGTCGGTCACGCTAGCGCGACTGACATCTGTAGTGCGATTTTTTATTACTGAACATAAATTTTTTTTTCTTCGCTTTGAAAGAAACTCCAAATAAAACGTATTACTGTGATACTACAAGATTTCCTCCCCACGTTCATATGCTTTTCGTGCTTTCAGTGAAGTAATAATAAAAGCGCGCGGCGGGTGTGAAACGTAAGTTATTTTGAATGCTACAGCGCTATAAAAAGCTTTCTCATAGGTCGAGCACGCACAGCAATCTTTTGAGATTTGAGCTTTCGAATGATTACCCTAACACTCTTATGAAAAGTTTTTGTTCGGCGAAAGCGATTTTTCTACATTTGTTTCCATTTGACAGAAGAAACTGAATTTTTAGTAGTCATTGGAAAGCCTAAATCTCAGCGTTTTCAACACCGTGCTTGATTTTTCAAAAGGCGTGTCTGTGGATGCCTTTTTTCAGACTGTATTAGTACGCATTTCATAGCACAAATCTCGCCGATTCTAGGGCTACATTCGGCTTTTAAGAAGGCCTTCACTGTGTGCTGTAGAAGCGAAAGCAAAATTATATTGCAGACTCGGAGTTTTCTCCTCACATAAGGGTTATATTTGCACAGAAAGTATATGAACGTATAGGGAGAATAATGGAGTATCAGAATGATACAAAAAACCTATACCTAAAGTTTTTCCGAGACGAAAAAAGAAATTTTCTCATTGACGCGCCGTTTGCGAAAAGCGATCAACTGCCGTCTGCAAAGGGTTAAGGATACTCCTTACTTAATTTGTACTCAAAAAGACTGACTTATAGTAATTTCCGAGTCCGACCATCTGTTAATCTTGACATTCTTCAATGATTCCTGGTCCCCTCTTTGAACCAAAAAAAAATTTGTACCACATTTTATTGTGATAGCTGACATTTCGACAGTCCCGCCTTCTTCGGAGCCTGCAAAGATCAGGTTCACCACAAGCCAGTCGGCCAAATACCTCCATTGCTTAAAAAGAAACTGTTGCCAAACTTCAGATTACAGTTTGAAGTTGATGCGAATGAAGTCTAGGTCTGGTGATTTTTCTTTCATCTAAGTAATGGAGGCGTATGGCTAAGTGGCTTGTGAGCAACCTAATCTTTCAAGGCTCTGAAAAAGGCAAAACCGCTGAAACGTCATCTGTCAAAATAAATTGAATTATAAAACCTCGTTTTTGGCTCAGAAAGAAAGAACAAGGAGCTGTTGACTTACGTTTCCGATTGCATGAGGCTGTTCCACAGATTCTTTCGCATCTGGACTCTTTTGTTATTTCACTTGTTAATTATTCAAAGAAGTCAATTAGTCAGCAATATAATCACCATCATGATTGGTGATATGCAGCTATTTGCTGGGCAAAGATTATATACCTTCCTCCGGGGAAGAATGAATTTGATAATCGACGATCAACGAAGTCAACGAGGTCACTTTGGAGCTGGTTGTAGTCTTTGAAATTTACCTTTTGCAGAAGCTTTCAACACGCGGAAAAGATGATAGTCCCTTGTAGCAAAATATGTGCCATACGTGGTGAATATGGTACCTTTATCCATCTCAGCTTCTCCAAAATGTGGCCAGTGAACTTTGCAGTGTAGATCGAGCGTTATCCTGGAGAAAGACGACACTGAGTCGTTCCGGACGCTTTTCTCGTACTGCTGTGGCCATCTTGTGCAGTTGTTCCACTTCGCGGACGTCGACATTGATTGTCCGCTTGTTGTCGAGCAGAACAGCTTGCCCTGCCATTGGCCAAAAAACCAGGGGCATGATTTTCCGAACATGGGATTTGAGCTTTGCTTAAGCTGGCGGGTCATCGCATCACATCGGGATGTACAATTCGTTAAGATGGTGAGCGATGTTGCTACGGCTGCATTCAAGGTGTGTAGGATATTTTCCAATTTACCAAGGCTTTTTGGCAATAACTCAATTGATCCAAAAATACTGTTCAAAAAACATCTCCGCGAAAGAATTTATGGGACAACTTTGTGATTATACAAAGGACCAGACTGTTAAAGTGAGTTGGGCGGAACCCTTAGTGCAAATTCTTGAGTACCGCTTAAGAGTGCTGGCTTACTGTCGTGATCTACTTACTAATGATGATGTTAATTTCAGTATCCGGTCCCCCATATAGAAGGGGCCGACAACGTGATGGTCGATTCTTCAGTACTATGCTGTCCTGTGTGTTATAACATATTTGATTCGGCGCCGTCGGTACTGCAGTGTGGTCATACGTTTTGCGTCAAATGCTTAAGGAACATTGCAAATTTGAGGACGATTGCTCGTCAGTCTGATGGAAAGGTTAGTGATTTCTCACATGGATTGTGCCCCCGTTGGTTTTTACCCCCCGTTGGTTTTTATAGAGCAATATGATTTATAGTGCGGTATTTTCTACTTTTTTTTTCGCAATCTTAGTTAGTTTCTAACGACGTCTAATAAATACTCATAATTCCAAACCCTCTTTTGATAGCTGTCGAAAAGCTAAGGGTGCCGTTTTTTTTCTGGGTGGGGGCGAAAAAGAAGGGAGGTTGGCGGCTGAGTGGTTAATAGATTGAGGATCGTTGTCCTATGGCGCTTGTCCCGTCTCGTCGCGCTTGCGGCAGCGAGCAGCCTGCAGTGACGAATACTGCCGTCCACCAAGAAGAAGGTTGCTGGTTCGATCTCTTAACACAACGCCTCACTGTAGTCTTTTGGTGTTATACTTGATTCCAGTACAATATGTTCAAATCAGTGACACATCATATCTCAATAAATCCCGTATGCTAACACTGTAACTGTGATGTACAGCCGCTGTCCTCGTATGCGGTGGTTTCGATGAAGTTGTTCGATGAGGTATGAAGTGAACGAAGTATAACGAACTGTTTTGAAGGCATATTGGACTAGAAGCAAATAATAGATCACATAAAGTTGAACTTGGCAGCAAGAAATCTGGAAAAGAAGGTTCTCTACGCGTTGTTACTCTATGGTTTGCGTTTCGTATCAAAAGTAAGAAAGTGTTAGCCAACTGCGCGTTTTTTCCCTATAATAAATACATTATAGAAGAACCTCCAATACTAATCGACATTAAAAGGTCTGCTGGGAAGCGGGTTTCTAGAGGACTGAACCAGTAACCTTTTCCATGGGCGGCATCACTAAGCGATTGGCATCACGAACTACTCACCGCCGCGCTCGCGAGAGGATGGGGCTAAGGGTCCAGCGGTCTTCAATGTGTTAATGCCTTACGCGGGGTCGATCCCAAGCAATGACAGCGCCTAACGGAATACCTTAATCTAGCCGTTTTGAGAGTGTTAGGAGGCGTGCTCAACCAGTATAATATGACATTGGTGAAGGAAATGAAATCCTCAAGCAAACAAGGGGGACGAATCAAATGCTAGAAGTACTGGCACCTGCACAGTAGAAAGAACTGCGAAACAGATCAAATGAAGTGAAGTGCGATTTTTAGGAGTAATTTCTTTAGTCGGTAACTATGTGAATAGTTTTAACGAGTAATTTCAAATAGTGATGTACGCCGGAGGGGGTGGGGGTGGAGAGGAGGGCAGTGTCTGAGTAATCACTGGCACAACGGCATCAGGAAGCAAGACGCTGGTTCGATCCCCACCCAAACGTTGTCCTGCAATCGATCAACGAGCACCTTACGAAACACAGCTCGATTTCCTCCGAGATAGCAAAGAGATCTGTCTGGTCGGCACTCTACATCGTTCATGATCAAGAAATCCTCAAGCAGCAGTCGAAGTAATACGCGAAGTGTTCGAAGACCTTTGTAAATGGTGCGTGAGGGGAGATGAATCGGATAATGCGATAAGTTCCGGGACCTGCACAGTAGAAAGAATTGCGACCCAGGTCAAATGAAATGAAGTATGACTTTTTGATAGTTTTTATAGCCGGTAACTATGTGAATAGTTTTAGCGCATAGTCCTAAATAGTACAGCGCGCCAGGGGTGGTGGGGAGAGGGGCCTGCGTCTGAGTGGTTTCTGATGCAGGGCATCAGTGAGCAGGGCGCCAGTTCAATGCCTCCTCAAGCGCTTTCCCGCAATCGATCAATGAACATCTTACGAAGCAAAGCTCGATCTCCTGCGAGATAGCAAGGAGCCCTGCCGTTCGGTACTCTACATCATTCATGAATAAGAAATCCTTAAGCAGCAGTCGAAGTAATACGCGAAGTCGTCGAAGGCTTTTCTAAAGGATGCGTGAGAGGAGAGGGGTTGGATAGTCTTAGAAGTGCTGAGATCCGCACAGTAAAATGTGATGATGGGTTTTGAAATTAAAACTAAAAACATTGAGTTGTCCCATAATTGCTCCAAAATCATTGTTTTACATAGTTTTTTTTTGCATTTAAAATCAGATCATTGCTAAAAAGGCTGTGATTTGTTGGAGAACGTTCTAGTAACATTTGGATACGGACACAACACCATCGCTCGTCTCCAAGGGAAATGGGCTATCGCAAAGTAATGTCCCAGTGGTCAACTCACGTATTGACAAACCTCGACCACGCTTCGCGCCTGACCGTCTGGGGAAGCCTTTTGCTGCAACAGCATGGACAGAATTTTTCAAATCGATCATTTCTGGAGTTAAGTCCTGGGTCTACTGCGAAAACAACACGTGCCCACAACCACTGGCTGTCTAGCCACAGAGACCCGCCAGCTCAATCAAAACCCATGTTCCACGTTTGAATGATTATGTTCTCGGTTTTTATGATCGGCAGGGCATATTATTTTGGGAGTTGCTTGACAACAGACGGACAACCTATGCCGACGTCTACGGAGACGACACCTTTAAAAGTTGACTGGCGCATTGCGAGATAATCGTTGAAAACGACTCAGTATCACTTTTGTGTAGGATAACGCTCACCCGGCACATTGCAAAGTAAACTGGCCATATTTTGGATAAACTAGGTAGGCCGGTACGACATCCCCCGTATGGCCATGATATTGTTCGATCAAATTATTGCCTCTTCCGCTTCTCGAGGCGGCTTCTGGAAGAGAAAAATTTTGAAAATTATAACGTACTCAAAAGTGACCTAACCGACTTCTTTGACCGCCAGCCTCAATCATTCTGGGAGTGAGACATCCAATCTTTGCCCAGAAAATGGTTGCATTCCATTGATTGTGGTGGTGATCATATTGCTGATTAATCAATCTCTTCAAACAAATAGCAATTGAATTAACAAAAGTGTCGAAATGTGAAGGAAATTCTGGAACAACTCAATAAAAATGTGCGCCTTCAGTTTCATTACTGTTCAGTTTACACATCTGCTTATGCTTTTCTTATATGTTTTTCTAACAGAACTACTTAATTTCTGCAAGTAGTAGCTTTATAGGTTGTACTGGGTTGTTCTTGATATATTACAGGATACTATAGCTATATCAACACTTTGTTTTCAGTAGCTGAGCTTTTTACTGATTCGGTGAGTAATCATCATATTTCAGTCCTTTCCTTGTCCATTATGTCGCAAAGTGTGCTGCCTCGAGAACGTTGTAAAAAACTACATTATTGAAGACATATTGAATCGCATGGAAATGCTACCGGACGAAGCGGAATATCGCGAAAAGTTGGCTCTGTCAAACACTCGCATAGCGGTATGTCATAGTTTTTCATAAAACAACCTCCACAGCCGATGTACTTTGTTTTCTTCAATTATTATTCATGCGGTATACATTTCTTGGTTTGTGATATGTATTGAATGGGGAGGATGGAGGGTAGCGCAGTGCTTAGTGTTACGGTGTACCAGGAAGCAAGGCATTGATCGACCCGTCCCCACCACTCTTGCAGTCAGTCGACGTACACCTTAGAAGGCGTCTTAGCTCGGTTACTTCAGAAATTGTGAGGAGAATGATCTCGACCAATAATTCAAGACATCCGTAACGAAGGCGAAATTCTCAAACACTCGCAGAAACAATTGACGAAATGCTCGTAGACCTTTGTAGGCGATGAGTGCAAAAAAAGAATGGAATGTCAAGCGTTCTGGAATCCACACAGTAAAAGCTGTGATGACGGGCTATGTTAAGCAAAAATGAATACTTTTGTTTACATCTTGATAATTTCCTATCTAATGTCTAGCATATTATAAAGAGTAAAAAAAAATAGCGCAAGTATGTTCAGCTGGACTCAACTTCTTGATAGAAATGTCTTCATATACAATCCGTGCCTCTTGCTGTAGCAGTCTTTACGTAGCAGTCGTAAATTAGATTTGTTTCATTCGTGATTATAGATCTTTCATTAAGAGTCATATCACTCCAATTACGTGTATGATTGATTACTCGGTGTATTGGGTAAGCTTGAGTGCTGTTAGCGTTTTCAAGACTACGAACTTTTATCTCTCTCAAACAACATTACATTTGAACTTCACCGTGGCACTGGGAGAATTTTTATCATTTTTAGATGAAATTCAAGAAGTTAATTCATTTAGGGCCGTGGGTCCACAGTCTTGGAAGGATTAAGCGAGATTCCATATCATATTCAAACACATTCCGATACTCAAATCGGGCGCTTGTGGCGCAGTGTTCGAGGTGCCCTGCGACACAGACGTTGTCGATTGTTCCTTCCATTGATCTAATTCAATATGCTTTCCATTCCTGCGGAGTCGCTGAATTGGTACGAGTTTGTCTGGGAGAGTAGCAGTGCTAATTTAATACATTGGTAGGCCACGTGAGTCATTGTAAAGGCCAAATAAGCATTCAGTCACCTCAAACGAAGCTAAAAAATTAAAGACGAATGCATGGCGTGTCCTTCAGGAGTTCATCAACGCCGAGAGTTTTAGAGCATTATTGTTAACACTTTCGGGACAATTAAGGATAAAGGGTTAAGCTCTCGGCGTTGATCAATCCGTAAACGTTGTGACATGCATTCTTCTCCATTTAGCACTGTTTCAGGTAAGAATGCATGTTCGGCCATTACAATGATTTGCGGCGACCTGCCAGTGTTTCAAGTGAGCATTGCCATCCTTCCAGATAAGTTTCGTGATAATTCACCAACCCCTGAGGGCTGGGAGGCTTTGTGGGCTTTGAGCGTGGGATCGACTTCGTATATGTTGTAGAGCATCTCTAATTTTGCACCACACCCAAGACTTTTTCACGGCAATACGATTCCATTTGCGATTCGTTATCTCTCTTGCTGTTTATTCTGATTCACAAAATTTTTGTACATAGTTTGTAACTTACCCATCTCGTATTTGCCGGGTGTTGTCCAAGTAGACCTATTCTCTACATGTAAAAACTTTTAGGATGGTTCGTAATTGCGCAACTAGTGACGTTTGATATTGAGGAGTGCCTAGAGCCCACTGGGTTAACTGAGTTTTGCTGTGATGCAGAAATCATCACAGCATCTTCAAGTATTTTCTGCTATACTCGTTGCTATGGCTGCTTGAAAACGTGTCAGAACTATCAGCTTTTTAGGGGGGACTTGGTCAAACTGTGAACTCATTTTTTATGTGATATCGTTATTTATCCTTACCAAACCCCTCTACGGTGAAGGAAAGCCATATTTTCCTTGATTATGAAGAAGAAAAAGCGTTTATGCCACCTTGCATTTTCTCTTGAATACAAAGGATTGCTGACGACCACGTGTAGTGATTGAAGGTGCACCTTAATGAACATGTCGTTGGTTCGAGCCCGCCCATCGGGCCTGTCAACTTTTTAATCCCTTGGGAGTCGGCAATTGGAATCCTTTGGTAATTCAGACGTTGTACCTGTGCGAATCACCACAGTCATTGTTTAGTCTTCCAAATATGCATACGATCACTTCAAGCGATACTTGGTGTGGTACAATTCATGGCGCATCTCTCGCTTATGGATTGGTCAATACCGAACGCTTTGTCCCTTAAGCTTTTGCAAAGGTTTGACTTGAGTGAAGTCGTTTTTCTTTACATCCATTTTTTCTGGTCGTTTTGTCGTTTGGTAAGTGCGATCTTGACCAAATAAGTGAAGTGATGGCGTCATGAATCGTCGTCGTCGTAAAAATCTATCTTCTCTGAATAGGTGCGCCATGCATTCGTCTGCACCTAGCATCGTTTGAGATGATCGAATCCAAATCTGGCCTTTACTATGATTTGCGGTAACCTGCTTTGTGTTAGATCAGGGCCGCGATCCTCCTAGATATGTCTGGTATCAATTCACCGACCCTAGTGGTGTGGAAAGCTTTGTGAGCTTTGAATGCGGGATCGAACCATGGACTATGTGTGTGTCGCAGCGCACCGCTAACCACTGCAGCACACGCATCCAGAAAATATTGTGAATGACCTCTTGTGATTTACTCTTAGCTGGACCTTCCGCGTGAAAACGTCGACTCTTCAGCTTGGGTGAAATTTCTGGGAGGTTGATTGTCATAGATTTGATAAAAAGACAACTCAGCTAGGAAACAAAAAAAAAACCTTTCTCCTGTGGCTGTTTGAGATCTTATATTTCGTATCACGACACCCAGGCTCACGTCCCAAACACGATGAAGCGGTAGACCATTTAAGAGGTTCAAGTAAAACAAATCATTATTGTGCCGGATAATCATTATTGTGCCGCATTTCAATCACCTGGCAAGATATACACTTCGTTTTTCTTTTTGTCACTGGGAGAACTATATGAAGCGTTTTCCACAATTAGTCGTGTCTTGAGGTTTTTGCGAAGGTTATCCACTACAGTCAGTTTATTTTTCTGGCGTTGGTTTCGTCGTAATTGAAAGATAAGCGATAAGGCTCTGTCGCTCTGCTTGACCAGTCCTAGAGATGCGCCACGTATTCGACTTCATCTGGCATCGTTTGAGGTGATTGAACAAATGCATACTTGGCCTTCACAATCACTCATGGTGATCTACAGGTGCATCAAATCGTATATGTTTCTCACTCATTTTAATTTGGTACCAATTTGCTGATTGTGAAGAAATGGAAGACTTGATTAGCCTCGCATCGAGAATCGAACCAGCGACGACATGTGTGTTGCACCTCTGATCACTGTTCTCCATGCACACCAATCAATGGTAATTAGGTTTCTGACTATTAGAATGTAGGAGGTTCCTATCTTCAGTACTTGTTTGTGATAAATCCCTTTTCTGACGTCGCTATTTGATACATGCTGAAGGATATAATTATCCAGATAGAAGGTAGTGATTATTCTTGAGGAAGATCTGCTTATTTTATTCCTTTTTCTGTTGTTAGCAGTAGTTTAATTCAAACGAGCCCATCAAAGTCTATCTTTATTTTTGTTGTTCTTTTCTTGAAATTTTTTATTTGTCGCGTGGGAAACCTTGCATATTCGATATGAATCCGTAGTTTCCTGCAGTTCATGGGATTTTGTGCGTTCTTATTATCGCGTTTTGAATGCGAACTCTCGCTGTTCGCGTGTGTACCTTACTCGCTAGCGTCGTTTTCATCAGCTGTTTTCTAGTGATTGTTTTGGAAGCCTCTCAGTACCCATTCACCCTACATGTTGTAGGCTCCATTTTGGGGAGAATAAAGCTAGTAATTTTTGTTTTTGGTTAATGGATACCCTCATTTGATTTCCGGTTTTTTCTGTTATGGTTGAGTACACCTATTGCGACATGTTGGGCTTTACCATGTTATTATGACACATTATTGGTGCCTGTCCGCAACTGTGTTATCTAGTCAGTAGCTAATTGCAGACTTTTGGATAAATTGTTGTGCGAGACGTTTTCCTCATAGTGGAAATCTTAAATGTAAACTTATGATTATAATTACGTATGCTAAATGTAAGCAGTTCAACAGATTTAGAACTGCACTTACTGAAATTACCCTTGTATCAGCACAATTTCTGGTCGGTTCGCGTTTAACCCGTACCCGGTCACGTATCGGTTAACTTATACCATATGGTCTCACAACTAACTTAAAGTCCTGTGATGTAGAGCGATGTGCAAAGTTTCTGCATCGGGCGGGACTTGAACCCGCATTTCACCCTATCAGGGAGGGGGCGTGCTCCAACCCGTTGTACTGCTGCCGCCTATTTTGCCGCCACTCTTTCTACGCTACAACGCATCTATCTGTCAGCAACCAACTCAATCAACAACGGATATTGGCCTAAGTAGTCTATATCAACATTGAACCCCGTCACGCAGACAGATATTGGATATTGGATTATCAAACCACCGCTAAACGCTGTTGAATAAAAAGAATTCTGTTTGATACCCAATATCTTAGAGTGTGACTGAGTTCAACGTCAGTATCGATTGCTTAGGCTAAACCGTTGACAGTTGGTTTCTAACAGATAGATGCGTCGTAGCGTAGAAAGAGTGGTGGCAAAAGTGACGTCGATAGTGCAACGGGTTAGAACGCGCGCTCCCGGAGAGGGTGAAATGCGAGTTCGAGTCCCACCTGAGGCAAACCCTTTTCACATCACTCTACTTCATTGGGTATATCTATAACATCATAAAAAAAGGAAAAAAGGATAAAGCTCTCGGCGTAGATCAATCCCTGAGGGATGCGCCATTTATTCGACTTCAATTTTTAATTTCGTTTGAGGTGATTGAATGCATATCTGGCCTTTACAATGACTCCGCAGGCCTCCCGCTAAACCGAGTCAGTGCTGCTTATCCTCCCAGACAAGTCTGAGACCTGTCTGGTACCAATTTACCGACCCCGGAGGGATGGATGGCTTGGTGAGCCATGAGCGCGAGATCGAACCATTGACCTGGTGTGCGACGCAAAGCACCTCTAACCACTGCCCACATGCGCTCTCTACAACATCATATCATCGCTAAAAGTGGCAAATAGAAAGAGTTCTGTTTGAAATAAAATGGTTTGTTCGGAATGACCGATAAACATTCGCGACTGACGCTCAATTTAATTGGCAATAAACGGTATTACTGACTTTGAAATCAACTGTAACCTTTTTAAAAGAGTGCTGGCGTTAATGGAATGAAGTATATTGGTCGTTCGCACATCCTGGAATTGCTATGCACAAGTAAATGTGCAGTTGTCATTTTATTCCCGTCTTCGTTGAAGCGTTTTGAAATCGAAACATGAGCATATCTTTGGTAACATCTCTTACTCAGAAAATCACACATTATCACGTAAAACTCATGCTGTCCAATTAGGTCTATTTTTTTTGAACTTACCAAAGTTTGCAGTACTGAAGTCGATGGAGACGGTCTTGTGACTGTTGTGAATTGTCAACTGAATACCTGTTTACAGTCATTGTGGGATGAGAACCCTATGGGTGCCTTTATCTCAACTAGTAATAATGGTTATATCATGCCTAGTCCTTGTCAAGCTTCTTGTCAAAGTAGGAAGCGTTGTAGTAGCGCCTATTACATGTAAGAGGTGATAGATAAATTTTATCATTCGTGTTACTGAAGCATTTATATTCTTAAATCGAGCATTCTGGAAAAATGTGACGTATCGCTGTCTCACAGTGTTTAGACTAATGGCTCACTCTCTTTTGTACAATGTTGTTATTGGATAACTTTTTAGCCCCTTAATCGATCCATTTTCACACTGTTTTTCTTTTTTTTTCCACTGTGCAAATCCCACTACTTCTAACATTCAATTCCTTTTTTCGTCTTCTTCCTAAATATATCGGAACACTAGTTGAGCGATCGTCCTTACGATCTTGAGGATAGCCTGGCTGTAGCGTTCCACAATATGCTGACTGCCGGAGAGAGTCGGGAGGGGGAGTGGGGTGGATCTCGGCTCCACGCGCGCTGCGACGAGCATCAAAATCACTCGGCCACAGCCCCCCCCCCCCCCCCCCCCTTGGGATAAACGTGATCCAAATGTTTGAGCACTATTTGTTTAGCTGTGTAATTCTAACAGGTGCTGAATTCTCCCTAATAGATCAGATTCTTCTTGTTCCTCCAGGCTGTCTTGCTGAGGCCATCAGTGTTTAGCAAGCAGTGTTGGAGCCATTTGAGATTTAGTTCTTATATCGCGTAATCATTGCCTTGAAGAAAAAGCGGTTGAGATGTGAGATCGACATTTTTGGCAGCAATCGATAGGTTAGAATCTTCTCACTTAGATTTGCTTACTAGGAGAAATATAATGGGATGATGTAGCATGATATACAAGCTTTTTGTTGATTTTTGGGAGTGAAAATAGTATGATTGTATTGTTCAATATTTTCCTCAGGCGTTCGAGAATGTTTGTGAATTTTGTCTAACTTAAAGCTTGCGTAATTGTACGACTTCTAGTGGTGATTTATTGCAGATTTATCTCTTATTTCTTTATCCTACATGCTTTCCCAAGACATTTTGTGGTTCTGCTTTGCGTTAAAGTCAATTTTTCAGAAGGAACGTATCGAACAGAAATGTGCTGATTTGGAGCTATCGAACAATAGGCTTATTGCCGAAATCACCGATAGGAAGAAGAAGGAGATAAGAAACTACGTATCAATTGTGTTCCTTTTTGTATCTTATCTTCTTCTTGCCCATTTATACTCTCAAATGGAACTGCACTGTACGACTGTATGCACACCGTTTTCTTACATTAAAGATGCCCTTCTAAGAGGTGCCATGAAGGTGTACCAACACGGTTGCCTTTTTATTAGTCATCTTTTTTCTCGAATCTACTAAGTGTTACTGGTTCATATTTTTCTCCGAAATGCGTCTTTACGCGTACTAACGAGGTTTATTCGTACAAGTATAATGTATTATGCTCAAACTGGTTTCATTATAGATCTTGCGGTGTTTCATCCGTAATGTACGTACTTGTAACTCAGTTGTAAAACTAGGGTTGGATTCTAATTTTATTGATTCATGATCATTCCTCCTATAGTGCTCATCAGTGCATTGTAGGTGTTCAGTACTCTAGTAATAAAGTGCGATTACTGACTTTGTGATTCAAATGTAACAAAATCAACAAGGTTCGAAAATATCATGGAATATTGGATATACGTAATTGCTGGTTCTTAGAATGTGATTGTCTCTATATATATAGAATAAATACAAATTTCACAAGTCATTTACAGTTTAGTGCATGTTCGAAATCTTACACGTCACTCTGTATGAAACAATAACAGATGTGAATAAAGCAAATTAATTATCGCACAATCGCAATTGAGGGAGCGTAAAAAAAAGCCTCAACTGTATAATTCACCCGCATATATGACGGATCTAGAGAACAGCAGCATAAAGAACAAGTTATAAGAAGGAGATTCATAAGATGAAAGCTGGGATATATGACGAGACGGCAGTCGATTAATTGATGAGATGCCGAACCAATTCCATTGGCAGTGGAAATATGATGGTTGAGTTTTTTTCCGCTCTGTAATATAACAATGATTGTAACGAAATATTCTCATATGCATGATTATTGCCCCCATTAAATTGTGTCGATAGTAAGTAATTTCATTTGACGTAAATTGATGCATATGAAAACTACGATAGCTAGTCAGTGTCAGCCACTTATAATATTGACGACGAATCAGAATTTGCAACCAATTAGTAATTATTTGTCGTGCTTAGACGACGGCGTACGTGCAAGAAATTATTGGTATTGCATATTGATTTATATTTTTACGACATCTGAAATCTTTTTACAAATTGTATCATTGAATCTCTAGAAAATGAAAGCGCCATTCCAAAATCTTTTATACTAGAAGACTTATTCATTAGCTAAAGTACGCTTAACGGGTTTGTTTGTTTGTCATTAACTATTCAAAGCTGGTACCTGGTGATGAATTTTTTCAAAAGCAAATATAATGCTAACATTTATAGCTTCCATAATCCAGACAAGTTCATGAGGGGCTACTTTAGTGTTAATGCAATAATCAATGTGCTACAGTTTCTGTATTCTACAAGAAATCGAGGCGAGTGTAATCGGATATCATTTTTCCATATTTGCGTTATATTGGGTTGTCCCATAATTCTTCCACACTATCGCTTTGTTCGCTTTTTTTCTATTTCAATTAGAATTATTGTCAAGAGGCTGTGATCCGTCGGAAAATCTTCGAGTAACACTTGGATACGGCCGTAACGTCATCGCTCGCCCATATAAATGAAAATGGGCTGATGTAAAGTAATGCGATGACTCGTCATCTCAACCAAAGTCAAAGTTCCATGCTCGGAAGGCCAAGCTCTCGGTTTTGTGGGACAGGCACGGCATTTTGTTTCTGGAAACTGGTCGACAGCAAGCAGACAATCATTGCCGACATCTAAGGGGAACAACTTCCCGAAAATGCCCGTAACATTGAGAGAGAAGCGTCCGAAACGATTCATTGTCGTCCTGATCTCGAAGAGAATGCTTGAGCTCACATTACAGAATTGACTCGTCACATTCTCGAGAATCTGGGCAGGACCACGGCACCATATACCGTACAGCCCTGATACTGGTCTCTGATAATCAGCTCTCTCGCACTCTGAACCAGCATCTATAGGAGGAAAGATTACAAGCACCTCAGAAGAGTCTCACCGACTTCTTTGATCGTAGCCCATTTTTCCTAAGAGCAAGGCATCCAATCTTTATTCAGCGACTGATTGCACATAATTGATCATGATGATGATCATATTGTAAATTCTCGAATTCTTCAAATTAATAGCAGTCGAATTAACAAAAATGTCAGATAACGAAAGAATTTATGGCACAATCCAATATATTCACCGTCCGTTTGTTTGAAATAGTATTAAAATAAACGACATACGCTACACTGTTTAGTGTTTGCAGATAGCGTAGCTGTAATGCAGCTGGTGACGAGGCAATCACAGTTGCTGCTTCACGTAGAGATCTGGAGGCTTTCTGTTCACCTTCAGCTGCGATCACCTGGTAAGAAATATGATACGACTTATACTATGGAATTTCGTCTACCAGTTTGCTTATCCTGCTATCTTGTGGTCATGTTTGCAGTATCGCAACGTTGAGTCGTTTTCGAGTGCAAATGTGTTCCATTCAGAAAATAGTGTTTCAAAGGAAGAAGACTACAAAGGTAATATACTAAATCGTTTTTTTAACGCTCATTAGTCAGAAATTAGTTACCATACTGTACGAAAAATAAGAAGAAGCAAACTGGCAGTCTTCATTGATTCCGTAACTGTTTCAGTGATTTCATAATTGATATACTTTTATAACAATAACGTGGTACAAACCGTGATTGATTCCAACGTTATTGCTTCTGCACCAATTAGCAAATGAATTCTATTCAAACTCACCTTTGCGCGAGCTTCTCGTGTCGCCTCGGCTTCTGCAGCCATCGCTCTTTGCAGCTGTACTGGCAATCGCACATCTTTACTATAATAAAATCACTCAGCAAAAATAATTTCCATGTTCTTATTCGGACTGCTTAAGTACCCACATTTCTACACGCTCTACCTTGATACCCCAACTTTCAGTTGCTTCGTCGAGCATAGCCTGAAAGATAGTATATGGTTGAGAAATGAAAGACCAACTCTGCTACTTAAAGAAGTTGTCCCCGAACGATTTTATAAAAAACACATCATATACCTATTTTGCACGTGAGAGTTCGCGTTAAAATAATTATTAATTATTCTGTAATTCACTAACTTGCATTGATATGGCAATCGCATCACGATCGGAGAGAATTTCGGCTAAACTTCTCGTGCCCAGCATATTACGAAGTGTTGTTTGCGCAAGCAATCTAAATCAACTTTGATTTTCCAAACTAATGAGGTCTTCAAAATCTGATGGAATATTTCAGCCTTTCAGAGGTCGGGTGAAAGCATCTTCAGCGGTATACGTAGGTTTCGGCGTATACTCGCGCGTCTCATCAGTACTACATGCATTTCGGTTCATCCCTACAATTACTGGCAACGGCATCGAAGAAGTATAACTCCTCGTCAGTTAAAAAATCACTTAGTATGACGCCTTTTAGAGTGACTGATTGTCGATTGCATGGCTTACTTCAATTCTAAAAGAACTTCACATAAAGTGATCCTTTCACTTGACGAGGACTGACACTTCGTCGGCGCCGTTATCATTAGAGTGTAGAAGTGAAGCGAAAGGCATGTGATACTTGATGAGGCGTGCGTGCATAGGACAAAACTTATGTATACCACTACCGATGTTATCAAACCTCTTCGAGGCTTCACACATTCTACCAGATTACATTGAATTTTGAGCACGTTCTTGAGATAGCCGGTTGAAAGATGATAAAATCTTTATTTTTTCTTTTTTTCTGTACAATAGTCACCTCGTGGAATGATGTGCATTTTCAACGTTTGCAACACTAACGGTAGCGTTGGATACACGGTAATAGACGACGGCATCCACTGACGTTGTAACGGAATCTTTTGTGAGAATCTAAATGAGAAAATTTTTTGTATTCGGTAGAAGAGGCAGCGATTATGTAGATGGGTGAAGTAGCAATACTTGCATATTTACCTCTTGTGGTGGGACGTTGAAAGATACTGTACGCAGGTCAACTTTTGTGTACGATTCGATACAAGGCAATACGAAAAATATTCCTGTAATGAAAAGATTCCAACAGTGAAATATTGAGGCATCTTGCTGAAGGGAGAGAATTTCAGAAACTTCAAGAAATCTATACTTCATCTTTCTGGCTTTCAACGTCTTATGAAGAATGATAGAAACCTTCAAAACTCGCTCTGCTTATTGCTTTAAATGCCAATCCTCGAAAAGTACGTATTTGAATTCTCACTGTACGTATAGTGACAAATTTAAAACTATCCTCGTATCTCACATGCAATTTAAATTAAATAGTAGTATTTTTTGTAGTGCAAAACAGAAAAAATTTATCTATTCTGTTCACCTGGGCCCTTTGCACCACCTCCTATTAATCTGCCAAGGCGAAAAATAACTGCTCGTTCGTATTCTTGAACCACCTATAATTAAGTTACATCGCTTCTATGTTTGAAAAAGAAGAGCTTTTTGTTAAGCATGAGAAACAACTTATTCAGCTTGAAATAATGACGTAACAAAATAAAGTGCTTTTGTTGGAATGTGTTTGAAATCAAGTTAATTTAATTGTTGTGTTGTAGGAAGCAATCGTTGCTTACTTTTATACAGAAACATATTGAAATTGGAAACGATGCCAGCACACAAAACCATGAGATGAACATGAACATCCATCCACAGAATCCCAAACCGGCGTCGTACGATGCAGCTGAAAAAGGCTAGTAAATGCCGAAGGAAGTTCGTATTTCGTTTGCTTTTTGATACTGAAGCATTTGAAGAAATCCTATTCGTGGATTATCATGTAGTCTAGACACTGAGGCAAAAGGTGTTATGAATGAAAAGTGTTTATGAGAACTAAGGTAGTATGAACGCAAAAACGTTTGTAGGAGGCATACAATCTCTTCCGGGATGTGTAAGAGAACACAATGAAGACGTAATCTTACCAAGCGTGTGAAACCCCTTGTTTTCTCTGATTAAGAGAGTAGACAAAAGTAAACGGGGAGCGTCTACAGCAATAGTCAGAGGTGTCATGTAATTCACATTTGGTCGTTAGTCCGCTCCCATGACTCGCGCTAACGAAGCTACTCTTTCTCATGCCTATGGGATCAAGAAATTAATACAGAGTAGTCAAACTAGGAACCACAAGTCATTGTATACACAAAACTCGCCTTTAATCACCTCTACTATGCCTAAAGAACTCGTATGCATGATGCATCCCCCACGGGGCCGATCAGCGCCAAACGCTTTATCCCCTATTCTTTAATATATAACGGCACATCACTATGCTCTATAATGGCAGATGTTTCCAGTTCGTCATAGGCAATACCTTTGTTTCGCATCTTGACGAGAAATCTTTCCTGAGGAAGTTGACCTACGAAATCCGGACTCTATGCAACTGTCTCAAATGAATGGCGTTCATGAATTCTTGCAGGTTATATTAACAATTTTCGGTCATCATATGATCTTTTACAATAGTATATGGAGATTCCCATGCCCTTCAAATTCTAAACACAACCATTCCAGTCATTCTGACCACTTAAACGCATCACATCAAATCCACTTCGCATTTCCGACAGATGCGAACTACGCTGGAGCCAGGCGTCAGAAGAGCTTCACGGTGGCAGCGATTCCGCTTCTACTGTCTACGAAGTAAAAATAAACTGGTTGACTGTTGGGGAAAAACGTCCGAAAAAAGATAATCTTTAGACTTACGATTCATATGCTTTGGATAGTAACTGAGTTTCAACTGAGCGAGTGATTGTCTCCGTGCTTCTCGTTCCTCTTTGGCAAATATGAGTGGATTCAGCGTAAATCTGAAATATCTTCTTTGAGGAGGCACAAAAAAAAAACACATTGGTGATGGCATCTGGCTGATCGATTGATTAGTTTTGTATTTGTTGATTTACTGCAGTCGTTTGAAATCCTATACGTGTAAAAGACGTGATCGTTGTTTTCGACATTTTTTAACGAATAATCTTTTTTTTTCCTGTAGCCTCATTCTCATACACTACTTTTTCTCATTCTCAAATGAAGCATGATAAACGGAGGAAGAAAGCTGTCGTTGACGACTTTGATTAGCGTTATCCACAGTGATCGAGTTGTATTGAAAATATGTACGTCAATCCAAGCCTGAGTTTACATTGAAAGAGAGGCTCTAGCAAAGTCGCTAGTGCTTTGATTGCAGCTGTTGGGGATTAGAGCCGAAACAACACTGATTTGTTGGCGCTCCTATCTTTAGCATCTTGAAGTCATGAACACAAACAATATATCAGGAAAAAAAATCACAAAGCACTTTTTCACTTCAAATTTCTTTACGAATTCTAGAAATGGGAAAGTTGTCTCACTTACCGCCGACCCATTCGACCTCGAATTGGTACTGTCGGCACTTCGATTTGTATTTTTCCATCATCATCGCTATCCATTAGACGTTCGCTTTCGTTTGACGTTGTCTCAGCAGAGTTACCGGAATCTAAAAAAAAAAATGAAGCCAGTTCACCGCTAAAGGGCTGTTGGGTTCTTCCATCTGTACATTTGAAAAGTAAGGACACCTTAACAAAGACAGCCAATTCAAATAGAGAAACTGTGTACCTCCGTTGTTAGAAATTTAACCATGTCAAGTCGGCTTCAACAAATGCTATTCAAAATAGTAAATCCTTACAATCTAAGTTGAAATCCCCTTTTCTCAAAACCTATTTGGGGTGCATTTGAGGGGTTTAACAAATTAAAACTGTGCAAAAAAAACTGTGATATGATTGACCAAAGACGGTTCTCTCAAACTAAAACTCGCACAAAAAAGTTGCGGTGTGAACAGCTTTGTTATTTTGCCTAACTAATTAGTTTGGTGTTAGTAATGAAAGAAATCGTCTCAGATTTTTCTGCTGAGATAATTTTAATGTCTGAGATATTCATTGTGATGTGATGATTTTGATAAATGTTCGATGGTTAGATGTAGTCCTTTTGTGGATACAATGAGAAATCTTTTATGAGCGTAACACAACGTTATGCAATGGAATACAGAAAGGGGAACGTAGCTTGAGTCATCACTTCAGAAGCGATGAATGTTTCATGCGATACTACGTGACTCCAGCAACTCAGGGTAACCAGTTGAAAAGTAGCACTTTCCAGCAAGAATTACAGCGAAAATCACATCTTACGATCATTTGAAGTGTTAATGAGAGAACACAGAAGAGACACAAAACGCAGCTGAAACTGCGTACGAGCTGGATCAACTTGGCTAATGGGGACTTTAACCCAACAAGACGGATGAAATGCTGGGGTGTGTAATTCATATGGAGACCGATTGCTTGAGGATCTAAATATCCAATGGTGGAACGTAATAATGACATTGTGTATGAATGTGGGAGATTAGTGTGAGCAGAAATGAACGGCGGCGTTGGGCGGGTAGGACGACGAGTGTCGTTGTCGTCGTGGTGCTGCGGTGGGGCATGCGATATCAAGCAAACGAGGCTTAAGCGATGTACAGACGAACAACACACAACTTATATTATGGCTAACATCGGCGTCATCACCGTATTGAAATGTTGAACGCCAGACTAGGCTTAGAAAGACGTATGAGCGCTCGATATGCCAAAATAATAGACAGCTAAATGAGAAATGTTGAGCTTTCCTCAGAATAGTCACCAAAGAAACAGACATCACATAAGGCATGTTATCGCCACAAATCAGCAGTAGATACTTTTATTGGAAAACGCTTCAATTCAAACGACATGTGTCAATTTTTTTGAAGTAAATAAGAATAAATGATTCGAATATAGGTTTCGTTTTTCCTTACACTTGGGTCTGTGTGTAAAAAGCCTCTTAACGTACCTCTTACAGTCTAGTTTTTAGGCGCTTCAAATGACGTCTAAAGGATACTTGGTTTTTCTTCAGTTTAGGTGATAGGCAGGAAATGCATTTGAAACTTTATTGTCATGTCTTACAATCAACTTTTCTTTCAAACACTAAAAAACCCTAGAAAAAACCTGTTTGCTTCCTGATCAAGCCATTATTAAGCTAATAATTTAGCATTTATGGTTTCCTTATCACTTTCGAGAAGTCTTTTCTCTTTTCCTGTAATGATTTTAAATATTAGAGAAGAGAAACCAGGAAACAAAAATTATAATAAAGCATACGTCACAGGATATAATATTCGAGAATAATCTATGAACTTATAAATTTCTTCATTGAAAGTTATGACTCAGTATTTTGATATTTCAATACAAAATATGACATAAAATTCAAATTCGATTATGATAAAGTTATTATTCAAGGAATTAATTGCAGAGAAGTAAGTAATTAGGGAAGATTATCCGAGGTAAAAGTCGTAATAGAGGGGAAAGCGATCATTCAAAAAACACTGACTATGAGGTCCACATCCGAAAATTATCAGTGATATATTTAGTGCAGTAGATACACTGGATAGACTGATTCATTGTGAGAGGTTGGAGGCTAGATATTCGAGTTTTACCTCCCTTCAATCATTTCCATAGATGAGAAATTTTACACTTCTTTGCCGTTGTCTTTTTTGATCTTTTCTGCGTGGTTTTCTAGGGTGTGGGATGAGAAATAGCGCCTAACTGCAGACTTATTTGTTATGTTGCGCTACTGCTTTCTATCATAATATGTCAAGCTGGTATGCTCAAAAAAACTCTAAAAAATCAGAAGTGTTTTACAAACTGTTCAGAGTTCATCAATTAGTGATCTAGCTAGCTCAAATAATAAAGCGTTAGCTGATAATATTTCAAACATGAAAAAATGATAGCTAATCGCATGACGAAAAACTTTTGAACATATGCGATGAGATGGAAAGCTCATAGATCTCCATGGTACTGTCGATTCTAATATCATATCTTAAATTGAGATGTATATCGACGCTTCCATTCCGCTCTAAATATGGAAAACAATTAACGAAACGTTAAGAAGTGATCGATCCGATAATGGCAAAATTATAGACTGAATACCTTATAGTCACACTATCTTCAATGGAAAAATTCAAGAATTGGAAATTCTGACTTCAAGCAGCAAAAATGAAGCAGATGGGGATTGAGGTTCAACGATCATCCACTAAGCTATCTCTTTCACAATAAAATTCACATCACTGCTGCCACCAAATTCATCTGAGTTAGTTGTTTGCATGGCACACCAATACACCATATCTAGTTAGATCTCGAATCGTCGTTGGCAGAAACGTAAACATCTAATTTCACGGAGATCGCGAAAAAAAGCTCAACTATGGGCAACTACAACCTTAGTTGAAGCGGCTACTAGACGCGAATCGGTAGGTTCACTCAGCTGTTACTAATCTACCATTTAGGGGCTACTTTGTACGCGTTTGAGAACTGTGGTGCCCACACAAGTCAATGCATACCGACCTGTCCACCTGTCGGATAACCAGTCGCTGTCAATCCCTTATGTGCTTAATTACGGTGTTGACAGCTAGCTGTTCTATCACCACTGACACGCACTGCACCCTCAACCAGCCGAGGGGGAACAGCCATCAGCGCAGTCAAGATAACACTGACACACTCGAGAGGCGCTTCAGCTCGTCTTTCTAGGATTAGTTTAGTATGCTACACCACAAACAGCCATCAAGAGAAGAGCGAGTCGACTCGATCATCTACGGAAATTAGCTCCGCTAACAAGGTGTTGCTGTGAGAGAAAAAGCAACTGAGACAAGTCTTTGTTTGTTCTCACCGTGATGACGCTTGATCATGTGAGGCTTTGACGGTGAGCACAATCAGTTGCAAAGTGGTCCAAAAACCCTCATAGACTTCATGAAGATTAAGAGAAATTTCATTTGAGGTGAATACTTGATAAAATTTCAAATTGTAACTCAGGCAGTCTTCGATTGTAGATCAGTAAATTCTTGAAGAAAAGTTTCTAGTCTGTTAAGTTCAAATGGGTCATATATAGAATGATCATACCATAGTTCGAAGCAAGGTTTTTATATAGAAAATTGTGAACATTTAAGAAAATACAGAAAAGGTCACCCGGCATATTCTAGTATACAATGGAATCTTCTGTTTATTAACGTTATCACATAGTGGTAAGGCGCAAAGAAACTTAGCAAAGCTTTGTTTTATGATCTATAAATTGTACAAACTTTGCTTCTAAATGAGCGGCCTTCATTATTAGAAAAGGTCTCAGCCATCATAATTTGAACGGCACGACTAAAACAATTAAGATACCAGATAGTGTTGAGTAATATACAAAGCTCTGAATCTTGAGCGCGAGTTTAACCCTGTCTCATCCTATCTGGGCCCGCGGGCTAACTGCGCTAGCAAGACTCCTGTTCTGCTTATTCCTCTGCGATACAGAATATAGATTCTATCAAAAACCAACCGTCAAAGGTTTGGTTTGGTAAACATATTTCGGCATCAAACCCACTTAAGCTAACGGCTATTGAATAGATATAACAGCGTAAGATTCAAAGTTTTGCATATCACTCAATATTACTGGATGTATAAATATAACAACACATCAATTCTAAATAAAAGAAATCACATAGGCCTTGTTTGATGTGCCCTGGAGTATGTCCATGCCCATTTCAAGTTAGAGGATCTCATCCAATTGCTCGTTTTTGCAAGAATCGGAAGACTCCTGGCTACCCTTTAATTAATGTGCTCTATGGAATTCCGGATTGGAACTCAATAGAGCTTATCTGATGGAACACGAACTTAGTGCATGCATCATACCTACAGGCCACAGGAAATTTTCGTTTTGTCAAAATCAACGCTCTCTCAGTGAAGAACCTTCAAATTCTTGAACTTGTACCATTTATTTTTTCTAGCTAACTGAACAAGGGCTTCTTTTCTTGCAGCTGTAATTACAGAATTTCACCAAAAAACATAAATAATGTCGGTTTATCGCAATAATTCTTTACAGCTGAAAAATATTCCAATGTAAGTAAAAAGTTAATAGTGAAAAAATCGTACACACCACCGAATGTACCACAAAAAAACTGAAGGAGAGAGAAAGAAATTTGGAAAAAACGAAAAAAAGAACGTAATATTTTGCATGACTTACACTGCTCTATAAAAAGTGTCAGCTCTGATAAGTGAATGAGAAGTAAACGGGACAACATGACGAAGAATTTCATCCTTTTTCCCACATTTCTCTGCTTTTTTGACCACGTACAAAAAAAAACCATGATTCTTTTCTTTTTCTGGTTAATATCAACCAAAGTTCTAAGAGTTGCACGCTGTTTTTCACTAAGGTTAACAAACAAGAAGATGGAGAAGTCTCCTGATCTTTACAATATTTGAAGTTCTTTGTCTTCATAACCATTAATTCGGTTAACTGAAAAAAATTGTTCAGTTATAGCAGAGTAAGCAAATAAAAAGTTAGTTAAATGTTGGCCTATCAAGAGCTGAGTGATAATATGACATTAGCTTAGAGTGTTCTCATATGCTGGAGTGGTTAGAAGTGCCCTACAAGGCAGACGTGGTTGCTGATTTGATCCCGCGTCTAAGGCTCATCAAGCTTTTCATCTCTACGTGGTCGTCAAATTAATCGCAGACTTGTCTGGGAGGATAGCAGCACTGACTTGATACATGCACAGGCCAGCCAAAGTCATTATAAAAGACAGATATACATTCGATCACGCTGGCGATACTTGATGAACTGAAAAGTATAGCGCATCCCTAAGGGAATGGTCAACTCCGAAAGCCTTAACCCTTTATCGGTTTATCTTGAATATAGTTTCAATAATATATTAGTAGTTTATTTGATGTTATTCATGTCTCATAACAAAATGTGAATCTCAGAATATCCAGGGGACCGCGAATGGCCAGTTTTGACGAGGATGCTATTTGTTTTCGTCTTCTCGTCGGTCGTTTAAACTATGGATTGAGTGTTTAGATGAATCGGAACTCCTTACAAGTGCCCATATAGTGCAGAAAAAGAAGAAGGAGCAGAAAGGAAACGGCAAGATATTGACGACTGCATCATTTAGAATAGAATTCGATGAATACATTAAGATCTACACCACTTGCTTTGTTTACACACATATATATCATCTACAACTATATGTTATCCTTACCACAATGAGAAACCTTCCTGATATGTTTGCGAAGATGAAATAACAGAATCATTGGGACTTTTTTCCAGCTATGGATTTTATGTTGTCTTAAATTTCTAGTAGTAGAGAGAAAATTAAGAAAATTTCCAGCAAAACTGATTTCTTTGAAAGTTCTTAATACTGATTGTAAAGGATTCTTTTTTTTTGTTCCGTGAGATGACATAAGGAAAAGTTCGTTATTTTTTCGTTTTTTAACCCTACTAGTTATTTATTTGTCTAGTCAAGGGATGTTTACTACTATTATTATTAGCTTTCGTACGAGTATACATCTCGAATCGAAAATTACTACATGTATCAATTATTACCTGTTCATCTATTTGCTTCAAGAAAACATTACAAAAAGTTATCAAAAAATACGTTCGTCTAACAGGAGGGTTGATGGAAAATATGAATGTCACATTGTTATAGAATGAGAGGGAGAGAGAACAGAGAGAAACATAAAAATAAAAATAAAACGGAAGAAAACATTCACATTTGAAAGCAACGTCTTGAATAGGTTTCAGATTATCATGGTTGCTAAGAACACAATGAAATGTTGCGAAAAAAAAAACAGAATCTCCCTTTCGAAGGGATAAGACTTAATCGTTCTTCAGTTTCCTTTTACTCATTCCGTCTATCGTTGAATGGTAAATGTTATTTGCCACATCAGACTGGTATTTCATTTAGTTCCATAGCATTACTTAGAAAAAATACATATGAACTTTTCTAATCTTAATTTTATAGCCTTTAATAGCGAAGAACTTCATTGCAGAAATAATTATGACACAGCACCCATTAGAACAACTTAATATAAATCTAAAGGTAATAAGAAATTCACATATTTAACTTACGTCCAAACGTGCCGTCCTGTACCTCAAGAAACTCCATTCTGAATGAAAGTACTTATTACAACATCTGAACGTCACGAAAAAGCACCACTATTGATGAAATGCTAGTTTCAGAAACGTCTCCGAAAAAGTTTCTGTGGAATTACAAGGTACGGTAGAAGAAATAGAGCGACCTATCAAACAAGAAAGTTCATATTATGGATAGTTTGGAAATTAAGTGAAGATTGACAAGAGATAAGAAGGAAGGCGATAAGAAAGCGAATAGAATAGGAGAGCGAAAAGAAAGATATCTCGCAGGTCGAGATGTTTTACTTGAAAAAGGTCTATGAAAAACTTTTAAACATTAGTTCAAACGTAATGTCTGCTGACTCTTCAAAAAGAGAGTGAATCTTTGATGAAATCGATTCGGTTATATCAGATTACAGAGAAGAATGTACACTATCATTTGCTGAGCAATCAACGTTTATTCGGTAGCTGCTCATTTTATGGATGTGGTCGTGAAAGGTAGGCCATCGGAAGTACAAGCCAACTCATGAATCACAAGTGGAAGGGCGGGGATCAGATGCTTCTCGTAAGCTAATGCCTACTCTGCATCCGCTTTAATAGGATATTCGAACTCTTAGTGAGCGATTCTTTTAGTTTTCTCCTTCACGAGAGCGATAACAAGGTATATACACTAAGCAATAAAGGTTCAACTTTTTATTAGATTTTTGAAAACATAAAAATCAAAAATGAAAGTTTTAAAACACCGACATTTTCCAAGCTTTTGATGGAGATCTTCTCCAACTATCTATAAACACTATAGAGGCTTTTCGCTTGAACAGTTGATCTCAATTTCAGAATGAACGATACTGAACGGCATACGTGGTAATGCCTTCTGTGCAGACGAGTCGAATGGTCAATGCTGTCAGCTTGCCAGCTCATGATGGGAAGCATAAATTTTATGTTCTACTTTCATTACCATGATTGAATCAGTCATAGAGTAATTCTGCTTCAGTTTATTACATGCCGTACATCGAAAGACGTAATCATGTCCAAAAGAAAACGGAAGCGTGGTGGCCATTTAGTGGTTCGTGCATCTAGGCATTGAACTCATGAAAAAATCCTCAGAATACCCTTTTTCTCCGAAGAGTACTCGTTGTGGCCACCTAAAAGTGATACTAAATCACTCATTTTTCTCATAGTGACTCTTGCCAAACACAGGTGTAGATGGTAACTAGTATATCTTTCACTAATTGGACGACTGTTAAATAATCTGTATTATGAACTAGAAGTCTTTTTACGCAGTCGCCTTCAGCGGTAATATAATGTTACAGATATACATTTGGCAATGTTGAGTGATAGGCAAAACTTTAAACGTCAGACGGGTTTTCAACCAACATTTACGCTTTCCCGAGGGCGAAAGAGTAATGCCAGAACAGGAGCTGCAAGGGTTAGCACGCGCCCCCGAATGGGTTGAGATGCGAGTTCGATTCCCGCGCGATACTTAAGATTTGCACATCACTCAACATCATTGAACGTATATCTGTATCATTATACCGTCACCAAGAGCGAAAAAAAAAAGAGTTCTAGTTGACTATGTATATATCCAATATCTGCCAACGTAACTGAGTTTAATGTCAATATCGGCTCGCCAGGCCAAACCGTTGATGATTAGTTGTTGACAGATCGACTCGTTGTGTCGCAGAAAGCGTGATGACAGAATAAGAGCATCGGTAGTGCAATGGTTTGCACGCTACCGGAAAGGGTAAAATACGGGTTCGAATCCCGTTTGACGTCCAACGTTTTGCATATCATTAAATGTTATTGAATGGATCAAGAAGTGTTAGTTAATATAAAATACTAAGTAAATAGGGAAGTGCTTATCTAGAAAATCGAAGGAAACTATAATAATGGTTATGAGAAGGAGATTAAGAATAGAGAAGACTATAAACACCATTAATAATACATGAATCACAACACATTAAGAGACCTGAAGGGAATGTTCCAAAATACACGCTCAAAATTGGAATGTAAATTCATTATAATCAGTGCTTCAGCCCATTATGTGCTAAAGCAGCACCTTTACAGATATATGTTGGCTTGAAAGCAGAGCACATTGATTTAAATTTCAATGAAACAGTACTGTCGTGCTTCATGCACTCATACTGAAGTATCGCGTGCCTGGAACACCTTTAGAGGTCCTCCTTCCAGCCTTTTTATGCTGAATACCCATTCAGTGAACATAAGCAAGAATATCAAAGAATAAAATTGCGTGGTAGCAAGAAAATTTTGAACAGCTTTAAGTGTAAGTTACGAAGCCAGCAACAAAACAACCAAAAAAAGAAGGAGAATAACTATGTATCGTATTGTTAACTGTTGTGATAGAGTCCATGTAATTTAGTTTAAGTTCTTGAACCTTCTCGTAAAGATTAAATTTAGGTCTTCGCGAATCTATGGCATCGCACTGATGTATAAAGCTTAGCCAGCTTTCAAAACAAAAGTCGGATTCACAAGTAATGCAATTCAATACCGTTGTTCGGATGCAATATGGGTGAAATACGGATGAGAACGATTATCAGCTGCTAACTGAGTACTAAGATCGGGTAGGCTTTGGCAATGAAGGTTTTACTAGCTAGAAGCGCTTTTAAATCAAAGCTGTAAGTTAATGCAACACAGAACGACACGTATTATTTCTGTCACGAAGTTTCAGAACTCGGCGCAGTTTGAGTTACACAGGCTAGTCATTGAGATGTCGATCATATTAAGATGAGGCAAAAAAGTATTACGACTGAAGTCTTTTCAAAAGGTACAACGAATCATACACATACTCACACTCACCTCAAAAAGGTACTTAAACGATATTAGTGACATATATGTATATACATATATATATATATATATATATATATGCATATACATACACCCATCTATGTACATATATGAATATGTATATATATATATATATATATATATATATATGTATTTATATATAAGGTAAGAATGTTTATCAATTAACTTCAAAATATGAGCCTATGACGATGATCACTGCACATGAAATCCTAGGAATCGAAAACATATAAGAAAACACTGGATGTTTCGACAATTTCCAGCTACTCTGTAATTACGAATAACAGGAATTAATTTAAGAATAGCTGAGAAATTCTTGTAAAACTGATGTCGTAGGACAGAGAATTAAATGAATATAATGAAGTTAGCAAGGGATCAGATTCTATATATCATTATTATTTCAATACGAAATACTAAGCATAGAGTGCAATCTGTCTATATGGGAATGTTTGCGCTGAGGGCTTTCTGACTTTTCTCATATTCGATTTTAAAAAAGGGCAATATCTGGGAGATGGAATACGCGATGTTATGCCGATGGCAAAGACGGTCATTCGTCGTTGCCAGGTCACTGAAAAAAACGCATCAAACCCCAACCAGCGGGAGTCAGAACATCCCAAATACATCGTTCAGCAACCGAACGTAGTGCTTAGGATATCAAACTGTTCACTCAAAAGATAACGGATTTCAGCACGGCCCCTAGAATCTCGTAAACTAAAACAAAACAACAAAACTAGCTTTATTGATGTTTGTCGCTGCTTCACTATATATAGGGGCAATTTTTGATAATAATGCAAATCAGAATGATATTTTGGAGCAGAAAACCGTAACACATTAAACTGATATGGGAACAACACAACTATTGACAACTCGACCACCATAATAATGCTGCATTTTTTCTTTACAATAGCGCGTTTGTTAGACACATCTGGTGGTGAAAATAAAACAAAGACAGCAGAATTAGTTTCAGGGAAAGTAAACTGAGGACAAATCGATAGGTGTTTTTCGTTTTGTGGGCTGACAGTTTTCTCGAAAATGTTGTCAAGTGTTTTCGAATCTCTTTCATGCTTTTACACTTTACACCATTGAATATAATGTTTGCAGTTTTGTGAGAAATTTTATGCTCTGAAATGTGTTACAGTAGTAATGCCATGAAAAGTTGCAAAGTTTTCCGCTAATCTTGGATAACGATGAAGCCTATCGTCGACATTCTAATCATGCTGCTTTTTCTCTCATCGTCTTATGACAAATGTTTTGTCATAACAAAAAAAAAGACCACAGAAAAAGATATACTCCAAGCGATGTTGTTGAATCATAAGGAGATTGTTAATCGAATCCCAATAGATAAATTCTCCGTACAAATCCAATAATGTTGAGTGATATGCAGTGCTTTGAACATTGGGCGGCAGTTCAATTATTGTTGTCATTCTTATTCTACTTTTGCGTGTCTATCTATCCACCTATATATATATATATATATATATATATATATATATATATATATGTATATATATATATATATGTCTCCTTATAATCTTCTTAGACGAAAATTTCAACAGGACGATCAATTATGTTAATTACCTGTTTTATTACAGAAGTGTTTTTTCCTTTTTTTTTTCAAAGACCTCAAGGCTAGACCAAGAAACATTTGATTGCTTACACGAGAAATGCCGGGCGTAGATGAAAAAAAATTTTACTGTTTCTCTTTCCTATTTCGTTAAGCTGTAAACGATTTCTTTGACATGACTGAATCCATAAACAGTAATGAACAAATGCAGGAGTATCTGTTTGAGGAATGATAGTAATAACTGACATCGATTTCGTCGAATGTTATAATGTGCTGGGAGAAATCTCTAGAGGAATTTTAGTCGACTTACTCAACTTCCAGTACTCTAAGCTGTCTCAATTCGTATATAGTCGACTCAATTATTTTTCTTGCTTTCATAGTGTCCACTTGGCTAAACCACTTAGTCATTTGTCACAATGACGATATGCCGTAATTGTGACGATATATTTTACATTTTAATATGAAACCATTAATCATCATGTTTTCATATACTGGTCGTCGTCATATATTTATTTTCAGTTGAGCCTATTTCATCAAAATTATAGATTTGTTTGTGTGTTCGTTACTACAGCGCTCGGAATACGTTTGCACGTAAGCGCGTTAGCTGAGAATTTCGCGAATGCTGGGCGCTTTTCATCCAAAGTCTTTCGCCCTTTCAAAGGCAGCCAAATCAGTGAAGAGGAAAAAAACATACGTCAATGACACCAGCTAGCTAAATTTGGTATTTCACTAAATTGAACATAACGATGGCTGTAGGCCATTAGAAGAAAAGAACAGAATGGAGAATATTCATGTCACAATCCACCTACATGTTGAAAAATAAATCACATATCTAATCACTTTTTACGACGTCACAGGTGACAAATCGGGCAATTTATTATTATGAGCTCGTGAAAGCGATATCATGTTTACAAAAACTGAGCTATATCGATGCTAAATTGTCGTAGGAAAGATATCTTAGGTAGAAGTTAATGTTTAGTCGGACTATCATGAATAATCGTTACCCATTCATTACCCAAGTCGGTGTACGAATTCAAACTGCTTGAAACTACGGATTAGAACGAGAAAGCTGTACGAATGCAGGGAGAAATGAAGAGAAGGGCTGATTTCGTGAAAAGAGATTTGTTGGAGGAAAAAAACGAGGCGCAAAATTGAGATCGAGAAGATAGAAAATGAGTGTACCCGTATAATAAAATTCTTAGCATAGGATTATGAGAGATAGATTTTTATGATGTATAATGATAAATGATTGTTCAAAAGATGTAGGTTAGCGTAGTACGGCAAGTATTCCTTGTTCTGAGAGTCAACTCGACCAACATCAACATCCAGAGAAAATGCGAGAGTGAGAATGAAGAGGAAGCGAGTGCAAAAGCCCAGTGGTCGGTTGGTCGGTCGGTCGGTCGCTAGCCAGTGGGCCGTTAAGTCAAATTCACGAGAATGAACGATGAGGCAGTGAAACTTATAACATTCCAATCCGTCAACTATTCACCTAATTTAACGCGAATATACTTATTGCTCGATTAGATTTTGCTCCAATAATCACGAGCAACTGTGAAGAGCGACCTTCGCATTCAATTATAAAATAGAAGCACGTGGGTTGTCTTATTGGAGAAAATGGGTGTAGAACTGACCACCCCAATCAATTTGTGGATAAAGGGTTTTCTCATTTATGTCGACGAACTAGTTTATGTTCTAATACTCCAAAACATTTTTGAGAATCCTCTTTCTCTTCAAAAATCTTATGTCAGAAATTTTGTCAATAAGAAAAATGCTTTTTAAACATCGTTTTAGTATAAAATAGATGCCACTCACAGTGACAGGAAAATCGTTGACGTTAAACTGAATAAGTCATCAACACATTTTTGCCTAGCTACGAAACTAGGCGAGTGTCACAAGACGTCTTTCCTTTTCATTCACTAAAATTTCAGCTCTGAGCCATTTTATTGTCCAAAAAGAAAGGTGAAGTAGATGAAATATTATCAGGATATGAAGGAAAAAACATCACTTACACGAGCGACCAGCACATGATATGTGAATAAAGAACGTAAAAGACGAAGGGGATTTCTTGACAGACAATAATTCGTTGACGTGAGTGGTCGGCCATATAACGTAGTACAATGGAAATCAATTCAAATAAATAGGCATTTTAAGATCTTACATCGTATTAACATGCAAATTCGATTCGAGATGTGGTGATATTTCCTTCTGATGCGCATTAAGTTTGAATGATATGAGTTTTTTTAGAATCAATTTTCAAGTGCTTTTAGTTGCTTGACGAACATATAACTCTAGTGAGAAGTGGTCAGAAGAAACGTTAATAAATAAACACTGACTACTGAGTATGACCACTTCGCTGCACGTCATTAGAATTTGGCGGTAACAAAACAACTCAGGCAGAACGACTCGATCTGCCACACGATCCGGATGTTGTTAGGTATCTTCCATGCTTATGTCAACTTTGATATAGTTACCAAAAACGTAAAAATTAGTTCGATGACCACTTTCCTCATTTACTAGCTTCTGGCTAAATTTGTAAAGTTCTTTTTCTGTTTCTATCGAATCAAATAGCCAATGAATTACTTCTGCGGATAAGAAACTCTTCCTAGATCTGAAAGATTTTAAATGAAAACATGATGGAGTAAAAATTTACCTCGAATTTAGTGTTGAAGTGTAGCTACTATATACCTTGTGCAGATGGTCATAGTTTAGAGTGATTTCGAGCAGGTGCTTCCCGTACTCATGAAGTTCGCATAACCCAGTGTTGATTTTATGCGAGATAAATTGCCAATGCAAAAAGTTGCTTGCAAAGCTCTATCGTAATACACCTTAATTAACTTTCGCTTGTTTTCTTTTGCTTAGACTTTCTTTATAATATGCGACCACCTACAGAGAGTTCAAACGAAGTAAAGGAATTTCGTCTATTTGCTGCTCTGAACCTCTCGACATTTCCTCCATTTTCTTAACCTCGGCATACGGCTTCGATTATGGTATCTTTTGTTCGGTCGAAATTTCCATGGTGAGAGGATTTTTAGCAGCACATACTCTTGAACACAATTTGATCTCCTTTCATAAAATGACATCTGCGTTATCCTTTCCAGTATGGTGCGCCTTCATCACAAGCTTATGTAACACCCGAGACGTGGAGTAGCATTAATCACCGTTCCGTGGAGTCGTTACACTTTTGATTCTGTAGCTGACATTACGGCACAAACAGGGATATTTGTGCGATATAGACGAGCACTTATTCATATTATATATAGGTGGCTTTTCCGAATATACCAAACTTAAGGGATTAGAGCGCCTTCACAAAACTTTTTCTTGAACGTCCACATCGTTCATTTTACGCCTTCCAAGCAACATCCTCACTTCTCCAAACTTTTTTTTTGCTCAAGATATACTACCATTATAAAGTAATAGGCACCGTATTAAATAATGAAATCAGAAAAAAAATTCTTCTAGTATTTTCGAGATCTGAACCATCATTATCATGACATGCGATATTTGTGGGAGTTAAGTGCGTTACGAATTCATAATAAATGCTTGACGGGTTCACTTCGACTATTCACCACAGCTGAAAAGGCATCTAGTTACTCCAACTTCCTCAATCCTAAGAATTTCAAAAAATCGATTTTTCCTCCAGCGATCTAAAAGAGGCACGTTAAGACTTGATTGAAAAGATGTTAAGCAAGCCCTTAAAAGACGAAGGAAGCTTGATATCAAATAAAAAATTATTATGCGGAAAATAATCGAACGCCTCTAAGACATTAATGAGAAGAAAAAGCCGAATGCTCTGGATTACATTGGCAAGAACAAACATCCTCTATGAATGCCCAAGAAAAAAAAATATATATATACATATATATTCATATCACTGCTTGAAAACAGTCTTAATTAAATAATTACTGACGATTATGTATCTTCTAACAGTTCAAATTCTAAAATATTTGTCTGTTCTGTGTGGGTGATTCCTGAAGCACAGACTAGTTCAGAATAAGACCAATGAAATGGATTACTTGCACATATATGGTAATTAAAAGCCGTAAAGAAATGTCGTGTAGTCCTTGACGTTGAGACTACAAGCCTGTGTCTAATCAGTGTATTAGAATCGCAGATGTAAATTCTGCTTTTGAAACGTTGTTGAATTATAGTAGCAATAGATCCATTGAAATCGTACATAAAAACAAAAAACACAGTGTGCCATACGACACCTAAAACATTTGTTGATCGTGTAGTTCCAGAAAAGCACTGAAAGTAGGTCCAGTCTTTTTTCGCTTCCATGCAAACAAAGGAATTCCTTGTTATACTCGGGATTTGTGAACTAATGGTAAATTTGATTGTGGAAAAAATGGAATCATTACTCGTTAAACGTTGTGCAAATGAGTAACACAGTTAATCTATAAATTGAACAAAGAGCGAAAAGTGGCATTGAACTTGAATTTTATTTTGCAGTATTCACATCAGCGATTTACAAAGCTTTGTTACCTCAGTGACTAACTTGAATAGCTAAAAAAAAAGCACAAAGGATGGAAGACCTTGCAAATTTGTGTATAAGGAAAGAGCATCATAAAAAACAGTGGAGGAGCAATTTGAGGTAATGTGGTGTACTACTGTCAGTTAATAGCTTCCTTATGTTTCTAAGGTACTTTTTGTGTTAAATAGCAGTACCCAGTGAACTTTTCAATTCTCTACCAAAGGACCGAAGTTCAAAAGCAGTTCGACCTCTCCATTCGAAAGTCTGCAAGGAATGAACTGCCGAGACAAGGGAGCCGTGAGAGCTACTAGTGGTTATTTTACCTTTGAGAATACTAGGAAGTTACAAAGGGTAATATTTTCGGATCATTCTTTTTCACAACTCACCATCATTTAATTCGTTAGTCAATATAATGAGCATAAAAGAAGAGAAAAAAATGCTTTAGATGGTAGAGAGAAAGATGCCGAAACCATTGAGTACGTGGTTAATAAGACTAGACACCATGGTGTCTCAGAAAACTGAGTAATGAAAAGGCTACAGACATTAGGGTTCTTCTTTTCTTTCACTCGTTTTCGAAAAGCAACATTATTATTCGCCTATCATCAGATGCTCGTTAATTCAAATCTGACATTCCGTCTAATCACACGTCGACTTCCAAACTTAATATTACATTTGCTTTCCGAAAAGTTTTGTTGATGAGTACCACAAAATAATGATCAGCTCAATATGTGGAGTACTGTGCAAAAACTAATAAGATCGTACCACTGCAAGTGGCAGTCAAAATAGAAAGAATTATGACTGATTAATGATCAACTCACTTTGTCTCGCTAGCTTGAACTTCACCTCTTTTTCCATCTGAAAAATTACTTATTATTTTCTTTGTTAAACGAAGAAAGTTTGAGCAACGATGAATAAATAGCATACAATGTGTAGACGATATGAATGACAAAATTATAGTGTCATACAAGAACTAAAAGTGAGAAGACGACGAAATCTTTTAAAGTACCCTAAACTTCCACAGATAAGAGTAGTTATTAGATAAGAGCGGTCTGTGTTGAAAAATAATATTCAGTAGTTACTCGGGTCGGTAGTTACACTCAGTAGTTATTATAGTAATTTTCTTAATACCTAAAAACGCGGGATCGACTCCCGCCCGAAATTCTATTTTTGCTCGCCACACAATTCTCTTAGGTATGTGTGAAACATCATAACACTGCGAAAAATGCAGTTAAAACATTGGAAACTTCAAGCAACTTCAAAAGTTAGTATTTTTTATTCAATCCTAATCTTATTTCTTGTTGCTATTATTTCTAGTTACTAGTACTTTTTATTCTGTCTCTTCGAACACTATCCTGCATAGCTTCAAGAAGGCACTGTGTTATGTTCAAGCCTCGATAGGAAACGATTTCGTCGGCATGAAAATGAGCTATAGTAACGACGTAGAGATTAAAAATAGAAATTAAGTCGTTGTTACCTGTGTTGCTGCATAACGTTGGAAATGAAAGAAAAAAAAACTCGAAAAATTACTTCATAACCGAAAAGCGCGCGTATTTGTCTGTCCTTTCTTTGCAAAAATCAAAGCGCTCTTATGTATTCCGTAACATGTGGACCAATCACAGTGCCGTATTCAAACCAGTAAGAACTTAGTAATCAGTAGTCAACTTCGAAGCGACTAAATAGTCTCTGAAGATCATCGTTCTATTGTTCGCCTCATAAAATGTGAAGAGAGCTTGAAAAAAATTTTGGTGGTTTGGAAAATAATTTCAAAGGGTCCTAATAACCGTAACTATGTACACCATAGGGTACGTGGCGTACACGATGAGGTATTAGAGCTCAACTTTCCTCGGCAACAACAACAACAACGAAATGGGATACGTACGAGGACAAAAAAATCGTATAGAAGAATAATGATTGAATTCAAATCACAATACCCTCAATTGGTCAGTGATCCATTAGAAGAAGACCAAAGTCAAACTCCACCGATTCGAACAATATTTTGCTGGTGGTGGCTGCCATTTATCGTATTTTAATGTGCCGTCCAACTACAGCGATCGAATAAACTTTGGACGAGTTCTATGCTGCGATATAAATCAAAGGGCAATAAAACAAAGTTTGTATCACTGTGGTTGACATAAAGTTGAGATTCGTTTAAGCACATTATCACTAAGTGTAATTGAAGCAAATTTCCCGAGTGTATTCTTTTTGAACAGATTATTCATATATAATTGCAAGATATAGAAAATGCGCTTTCACTTTTTCTTTATATCTCATCAGAAATCGGCCACTATCGAGTGATTCTCATAACGGCCGAATTTCTCCTTGTGAAATTTCTTCCGGCGTTCTTCTTCTTGCCTCAGAATTTTTTTTGTGGCAAAGCATCAGATATTGCAATAATGCATTTTATATTTGGTTAAATAGACATCTTTCTTATTAGTCTAGAAAAAAGCAGTAAGCAGTCTGGCGCGCCGATAATGATTGTGTATTTTCAAGAATCAAAGCAAAGATGGCAAAAGTAATCAAAATAATGATACCAATAGTAAAACTAGTTACTGTGATAGGGGTAAAAACTTACGTGTAGCCAATTTTCTATCTCACCATACAACCTTAACAAGGTAATCAACCTCAAGTGAGTGTTACGATTTTTGCGATTTGTAAGTAATACATGGTTCATGACAACTATTCATTAGAAAAGAAACAAGAAAATGGTAATAAAAGAAACTTTTTCAATTATTTCACGATGGTGCCCATGCGGTTTCCATAAAAACCCGTGATAATTTACAGTAAAAACAACCCTATCACTGTTTTATAGCACAATTATGGCTTGAAGAAGATTTGATTGTCGAAGTGAAATGTAGAACAGGGATTTATAAATCAAAAGCTCAAATTATAATCAATCCTAAGTCGTGGAGAGTTCTGACGAATGTTCTGTGTTTATTTTTATGCTAAAAAGTGAAGTAGAAATCGTATCAAAGCCTGCACGTTTTTTGAGTTTCTTATGTGTCGCGGTGAGAACAGCGAAACAAATTGAATACAATGGCGGTCGTCTGCTTTACTCAATGATTAATGGGATCACAAGTGATACGTGGGATATAAACGACTTTCTCTTAATAGCACAACATCAATAATCAGTTTTAGTGTGATGTTTTAGTGATGTAGAGTGATGTGGCAAAAGATTTGCGTCGGGCGGAGCGTACCTACGTGGGGCAAACCGTTTACGGTTGGTAGCTGAGAGATAGACGCGTTGTAGTATAGAAAGAGTAGTGTCAAAATAGGAGTCGGTGGTGCAAGGGATAGAGCACGGGTCCCTGGATCGGGTGCAATGCGGATCCAAGCTGCGCCTGGCACAATTGTTTTGCATGCACTGTATATCTTGATATATCAAGGGGTATGTTTTTAACATCACATCACCTCTAGAACGGTTGAATAAGAGAAAAATCAATCGCGTTTCAATGAAAAAACAGTATCGTGCACGCATCGCAGAGCAATTCGTTTATTATAAGTCACTTTTTGGATGTAAATAAATGCGGTTAATCTTAATCTGTCGCGTATAAATCCACGACTAGTCAATCTTCGCGTCATAGGAACAAAAAGCAGCGTCTATCCTGTTTGATTTACTTTCACATCTGTGAGTCATGTGTTGGGGTAGAAAGAACTTTGCGCTCGATGAGTTATAATGGAGATGTTTTTTGACTTCCTCACGAAAATTTTACGTTTTTTTTCTCCCTATTCGAAAGTTTTCACCTATGCATCATTTTAGAGTTGAATCGTTCATCATCATATGTTTGGCTCACATAGCCTCGAGTAGAGTCGATATTTGTACAATTTAGTGTGAATGGGCATCAGAAAACAGAGTCTTTTCTCACGATAATCGTTTTCCTTAAGCATACCGGAAACCGATCTATTCAGAGGAGTTAAAAATTTCCGCAAATCCACTCCATTAAGCTTTCGTATGTTTTTTGAAGAATGATGCAATCCGCAAGTGAACACAGCACAGCTGCATGCCATTAACTTGATCTTTTACAATTCATTCCCATGATCTTGGCCTGTTACGATCGGTCAATTAACTCACTGCAAAAATAGCTGTCATCATCACCGTCAAATGTTCCCACTAGCAGACACAGAGGTCCTTTCGACGTTGTGGGCTTCTGTGGTGGTAAGAATCTAAAAATTCTAAAATTTCATCGAAGAAGAACGCTTGATTTTATTGTTGATGGTATAAAAACAAAAATATTAGCGGCAGCATCGGTACTTCCAAATTGTACGGCGCTTTCAGTGGCAAACCTCCGTTTCGGGTTGCTTGTTAATCAAAAAATTTGATGTCCACGACCAAAGCCTTTTTGATGTTCGCACAAACGCTCCCAACTTTTCTATCATTATATACTAGGAGTAACAATTCTTCTTCAGTCAAATGGATGAAAAACTATCTGCGACGTCATTGCTGCCAATACGGTGACGTTGTAGTCGGCGATTTCAACTCGTATCATCAGGTCTTCGATGAACGATTCCATTACAGTCTTGAACACGATGTGAGAACGGATCGTTATCACAGACCTATCAGATTTAGATAATATAGAATGACTCTTGGAAATTTAGCAACCTCTCTGTGTTCGTCTTGAACAATGTGCTATTTAGTGATATTTCAGTTTGGCAAAGTGAAGCACTTTATTTTAGCCGACTCCGTGAAGTTTGGTTGCTGATCTATATATACTTATATATATGCATATATACATGTATATACATATACATATATGTATATATACATGTATCTACATATATACACATGTATATACATATATGCACATATACATATCCATGTTCATTTATATGTGATTTGTCTGGTAAAAAACATTGAATTTAAGATGATGATTTGGACCGGATTTTAGATGGTAGCATGGTAGCAGTCATCTCATAACAGGACGAATTTTGAGTATTAAAGCAGAATAAAGTGAAAATTAAGAGACGGATCTGGTGAAGGACACATTTATCCAATCATTACTCACAACTCATCACTTACTGTGATAATTTGTGTCCATATTGAAAATTATGTTGTAGAAAAACTTCACCAAGAGGTAAAAGAAACGACATTAGCTAGTGAGGTATTATGCGGACGTCACGAAGAATAAGAAATAGGCGTGAATGGTTTTGAAACGAAAAACATCCTGAAGTAGTGTATAATGCTACGCATAACAAGCGCTCATTAGTGATTTGTTTCCACAATTACGTTGTTCTTCTCTTGAAAGAAAAAAGAAAGTCAGTGATGGACTAAAAAATAAAAGCAAAATGACATCGTTGTTCTGAATCTCGACGACAGAGAAGGGAATAAATTTTCGGAAATAAAGTCACCCTAAATGTTACGAATAAGAAATTGTTCCTTCTCATAATAAAGAGACCTTTTTTTATGTTGGAAACAGACTATAGAATATATATCCGTTATGAGTATATAATTGAGAGAATCAGCAGCTAATAATGTTTGTTGTCATTAATGAGAATTAAAGTATCAGTCGAAGCGAGAAAGAGGGGCGAAAGTTTCAAATGAATGATTTTGTATCAAAAATCGTGCGAAATTTTAATATCACGATTTTTCATATACGATTCGAAGAGATCAAGTAAGAAATTGTGATATCCGGATGAACTAAAAGGAAAATCGAAATTTCCAATTCAGAAGATATGATAGCTTTAACAGCTATGAATCATTATTTTATTTCGAAAAACAAGTATGCAAGCAATATTACTGTGATGGCTAAAGTCTTACTGTCTTTGACAAAAATGTGCTTTAATCAGAATACGGAGTAGGCATAAGCCGTATAAAAGGTACGCTCTCGCCTATATGCATAGATTGTAAACTTATTAATATTCTAGATACAAACAGAAAGCATCATGCGCTGTAGTAGCTCTTCAAAAAGCGATTAGACCAACATGCTAACGATTCTTATTTGGTTGAGACTTCTATAATATTGACATCTCGCTGCCAAAACAAGGATGATGTCAAGTTTGATTGAAAGCAATCATCAAAATGTTATTGAAAAGATTAATAAAATACAAACAAACAGAAATGAAGGATCACGCAGAGGAACTCGACAGTTGATTGGTCTCGAAATAACTGTTTGTTCTAGTGTAGTGTATTCTCTGTCGTTCCTTAAAGCTTTAAACATTAACATGATGATTGTCAGTGATGTGAGCCGACTTTGTGAAGTCTTACTGAGCTATGATTGACAGAAATCGGAAACCAGCGACGACGACAACTATAAGAGCTTCTCGCATTACTATGTCTAAGGCAGTACATAACGTTAACGAAGCAACCATTCGAGGCGATTCGATTATCTTTTCGTACTCCAAATTTTGAAGCAGCAGTGTTGGCCGGAATTGCAAATCATCCCAACGACGTAAATATGAATGCTGTTTGCATTTCTTCAGTGCTTGCGCAAAACTTGAAATTAGTAGTGCTGCTTTACGATGCTCTAAGTAGCGGATGAATCAGATAAGCGGACAAATGATTAAGCTTCCAGTGTTGATCAGTCCCTAAGGGATGCTCCATGCATTTAACTTCATCAAGCATTTTTGGAGAATATCGAATGCATATCTAGCTTATAAATTAACATTTAGCGATGATTTATTGAGGCATTTAGTTACTGTGTTATCACTTCAGGCATATCTAGTGTCTCTTTTTATGGGAACCCGAAAAGAAGTTAGTTTTGGCGAGCTTGGAGTGCAAGATCGAACCAGCGACCTCGCATACATTACAGGGCACCTCTAACCAGCATTGTTCACATAACCTCCGCCCGTATATCTCGCTGATCTCAGCGCTAGTTTCACTTGGTTCGTTGCGCTCTCATAAGCTATCTATGAAGACGTGCGGACTTGTTTTTAGAGCCAGCCGCTAGTTGCAGTACACTTTTCATGGATGGAGTAAAATGTTGGTCGAGTTGTTCCTCCCTAAAATTTCATGATAGAACGTCCTCAGGCATCAAATAATGGCAGTCGTTGGCGTTTCTTACGGGGTCAATGCCTTTCGAACTACTTAGTCGTTCGATACACGTATGGCTGTCGGCTCACCCCGCCATTGGGCCAGCGAAATGCTAGATCCAATCAAGGTCTGTAGATTGGTAACACATTTTCGTGAAAAGAGCTTTCTCCAATTCATAGTAAAAGGATAAGGTACTCGCAGTTGCTCAAGAATGTAGGATGCGCTATGTGCACGGCTTCATTAAGCATCGTAGAGGTCAGTGGGGAACACATGGTCTATATAATAACGTTCGGAGCCAGGCGACGTAACAAGCCACTTACGCAGACAGATCTGATAACAATTTGGGAACTCCACTGGATGGCAGCTTGGTTAGCTGAGGACGTGATGTTGAATTAAAAAGCAATGTGTGCATTGCAGGACACCTTTGACCACTGGAATTATACACGAGCCTAACCCAGTGATATCTGTGGTGTTGATCAAAGAACACAAAAGGCATCATAATTCAAACTGACGCTCTTAAATTCATCTTCAGGTTAATGAATACATAGCCACAATTGCCATGTCAAACAGTTGATGCAATCGCCTTCATGTTGAAACGGAACAACATTTTCCGGAAACGATTTCTCGAAATGACCAAAATGGCTCCCTCCGACACTAATACCACTAAAACCATTAATTTCATTGCAGGGCAAAATGAAAACTTCGTATTGAAGCATTTGTGACGATTCATGAAACGTTGTCGGTCACGAGGAACTTGAATTATTGAGTCTTGACATTGAATCTCATATTTCATAAAATTGCCACAGCGTATTTCTTCTTTACGTCTTAAGTAATAGCTTGTTAAATAAGCGCGGAATAATGTGTTCCTAGTTGACAAGCTCGACATTTGCAAAGTGTTGTTCTATCAAAAGAGTTGTCCAAGATGAGAAGAGGCTTGCTGCTTCCATTCAGAGGAATGGTTAAACGGACATTTATTTCGCTCCAGTTCACAGAACATCGCCGCTTCCTGCGATAAAATTGCGAAGTGGTGCGGCATTACTAGCTCTGGATTCTAAGGGAAATAGCTAATGTAGGTCATAAAATAATCGTGTAATGTGGATCAGGCTGCAGAACGAACTGTTCGAGAGGACCGCTTCAAAAAATTGATCTATGGTACTAATAAATCTTGCTAACGTAATCTAAACTTTAACATTTACTCAAAATCTATATATTTCCAATCACTAAGAGACTTCAGCTTTACCAGTGAGAAAGAATATCAGTCGCTTCTGAAATGATGTACGCATGAGCTGTCTGATACTCTCTATCAACATTTTATTAATTGAATAATCGGTAATATTCCGTTATCGGCAACCTGTTCCGACTCCTTGCAAAAACGCGTTTTACGTTTTTTTCTAGAGTTTACGTGGTGGTTTGATAGCTTAAATAACAGGAATGTAATGGTGCATTTTATTTCTTGAATGACTTTTTGTGCCGCAACAATTAAAAGAAATTATGATTATTACGCAGACTCACTGGACAAAGCTTTTGCCCAAGATTTCTAACAGCCCACTCGATAGCTTAAATCTCGGATACTTCAATGGCATATTTAGTTTTTAGAAAAATATTTTGATGCGTTGTAGCAGACGAAGGAAAATTGAGTTTCACACTCGACGCACATTCTTTGCTCCGGTAAATGGATGATATTTCGCAACATTGGCACCCAAGTCACCGTGCTTTCGCAATACAACGATAAATTGACAATTAAGGTTAGATGATTCCGGAGTTAATTGTGCAGAAACCCTGTTCTATCATTCTGCTGAGCTGTTTCCAGTTCCACTTTATATTCGCAATAAATCCGCTTTTGAGTCCTAGCCTAACTGAAGGCTATGTTGCTTAAGCCTATACACGAAATCCTACAAATGCGTGGAGAAAGTCTTGTAGCATCGGAGTGATGCGTTATACCTATTGCTTTCTAAAACGGAGAAAAAACCTTAAATTTAATGATTTAAACTACGTGTCAAATGTAAATCGCGCTAAGCAGACGAAGAAATGCGCACCGAGTGCGAAATTCAATCCTTTCTTTTTGGCTGCTCAAGTTCATTAAGCAGTCTTTTCCAAAAAAAAAACACGATTAGAATTGCCGAGATCCAAGATATCAAATAAAGAAAAAACTTTGTCTAGTGAATGCTCGACTATCAAACATTATTTGATTTTAGTGTCCCAGCGCAATAAAAAAGGCCATTTCAGAAAAAAAAAAGTTCACGATAAGAAATCAAGTAATTCTGCTATCGAATGACTACTGAAACACTTTGAAGAATCAGATAAATCGCTTTTCAAGGAGCCGAAATAGGATGCGGATAAGGTAGATGGTCCAAATCTGAAAAACCCGATCTTCTTTTAGGCGGTTAGAGCGCGTTAAGCAGTCTTTTCCAAAAATACACCATTGAACTTTTCGAGAATCAGGCTATCGAATGACTACTAAAAGCTTTGGAAAAAGCTTCCTCCTGCGAAAAATACTTGAGTGTGAGACATATTTTTATTCTTACTGTTTCAGAACAATAAAAAGGTGATTCTGAAAATAGAGTGCACCATCAATAATTCCGTAATTTAGATACCGAATGACTACTAATACTCTAGAAAAATCAGAAAACGTCTTTTCTCAAAGGATCGAGACAGGTTGAGGTTCAGTGTCAGTAAGTCAACTGCTTCACGTATAGAAATGTCACGAAAAAAGATTGGATCAAATGTATTTCAACCTAGCGAATATCACGCGATGAATTACTAAGTGTTGGACACAGTGAAAAATCGCCTTAGTGAATTCGTTGCATGAATATAAAACACAGTTTCTAATTTATCTGTTTTGCACAGCCTAGTATCACAACTTACCGTGAGGAACTTCGCACTGCATACATTGGATTCGTTACCTCGCACTCATTTTCCATAGAGATTTCCAAATATTTCATGTGTTGCTTCGGCTGCTGCTTAAAAATTTCGTCTTCTTTTGAATGTCGTCGAATGGTAATAGAGACAACTTTCCCTGAATCTTTGAGATAGTAGGGCTAAGTTGTTCAATGAGGCGTCTTTATAGTGAACTGCTGACAATACCGTAATCCTTTGCGTTTAGTCAAATAGACTTTTGTTATAGAATAAGCTTTCAAATGAGAATTTTCGCATTAGTGATGCTTCATTCAGTAGTCTAAATGGTAGAGCTCCTGCGGAAATTAAAGAACGAAAAATAAATATGTTGAAATAAGACGACGTCTGCAATAATTTTAAAATACTTTGGTGGAATGCGCGAAGAAGAAGTCGTCCGTGTTGATATTCAGTTATTATTAATAGCACCATGTCCATGTAAAGTATGGCCATGTGGGCGCAGTGATCAGAAATGCAATACATTTCGCAAGTGCTCTCTGGTTCGATTCTTCTTTTTTAGTTATTGATATTATGTTTGTCTGAGAGGATAAAAACACTGAGTTGATAAATCATAGACCATTTGGCCTCTGAGATTGTGGTCGAATGCATGACGCGCCCTTGAAGAATTGTTCATTAAAAAAGACCTTTTTACACTTTTTAGCTCTTTAGGCACCTTATCATCTATCTTCACAGCATTTTTTCACTATGCAGTTCATATCTCAGTTCTTCTAGCATTCAATCATTATTCCGTCTTTCTAAACATCGCAGGATACTGGTCGAGCGCGTCTCCTTGCAATCTCGAGGTCAGCATGACTGTGGCTGGCCCTTCATAGAGCATTTGTTGTTGACTGCCAGAAAGTGTTGAAGCGAGGGGGGTTCCGACCCCACGCTCGCGCTGCGGCGAAAATCACAACCACTCAGCCACGGCGACCACTTTTTCCTCCTTATCAAATGATAACTCGACTGTAGCAGCTATTCAGTGCAGCACGGAGTGCTCACATACATGGCAAAGTCAATTGCGATGTAGACTGCATTAGTCAACAACAAAAACAAGACGCACCAACAAAAACAGCAGGCTTTATTACACAAGTGATTACTTGAGAGTAAGCCTTATAGCGCTGTCACGCATAGTCTCCAATCATCACATATTTCGCTCATCAATGTCTAAGAAAAGATCAACATTCTGTGGTCGGAAACCGTTTTCTGCTCATGGTTTTGCAGTTTGGTTATCTTCAATAACGGGTCTCTGCTCTAATTATAAGATACATTCTAGATGTTATCAATTGTTTTTCTCGTGATAATATAAAACAACCTACAAGAAACTCAAACATATCACCACGTCAACAGTTATCAATTGAAATCTGCCTTCAACACAGAAGCCAAAGGAAAACCGCACAAACAAATTGCGTCACAGTGACGCTTCCAGATTTTCCTTTCACAGGACTACAAACACACAGAGCACATTTAGCCATAGGAAAATTGATTAAAAGCCAGAAAATACAACAAAATCTGAGGATAGATGTAAACTTGGAGTTTCGATTCCAAGCTCAAAGGTGATTATTATGTAGGGGGCGCTTTTCTTGTCTGAAATTGGCATGGCTACATGAGAGGTATGGGAATTTCGAAGCTACATAGATAAGAAACATTCCATTAGACGGTACTCTCTGTAGAATAAATCGAATGAAGATTTTTTGAAAATTTCCTTCGATGAAAGTTGTACTCATCAAATGAATAAAATGGCAGGAACGCTAGGAACGCTTTCTATCAGATAATCGATGAAGCGATGAAGTTGATTAGGAGTCAAAGAAATAATAATGAACTGGTATTAGCAGAAAACTAGTAGCATCGAAGTGAACAGTTGATTTTTCTAATGGTTGATCTGTTCTCGAGAAATGAGGCAACATACGGAAATGCAATTAATAAACTGCGCTGGTGTTTCTCATATATGTTCTTATATTCTTATGTTTCTCATATAAATGACTTTTTGAGAGATTACTGCGCCGTAATGCAGATATCTTTGAGTGGCAAGTAACATTACATTAGTAGGTATAAATGAGTGCTTGACATCTTGCATTTCGTCTTTCTTCTTTTTCATTTAATTGAGAAGTGAGAGTTCATCAAGTTCACCAACAGCAGACATGGTTGACATCCTCACTAATGTTGTATTTATAAGAGTTTTGACTGATTCGAAGAACTGTAAGACAATAAAATAGATAACACTCGAATCTGCCAGTTTTCATGAAATTGAGGCAATTATTAAGCCATTCAACGATGATCTAGAAGTTGTCGCAATGTGAAGAAGCGTGATTGCACTTATATAGCTATTAAGACGAAGTCATTTTTGACTGTGTGGGTTAAGATCAAAACTGGTAATATTTGAGCACTGAATGAAGTGTATCAAGTGTATTGTCGAGAGGTTATGTAGACATGCTTAATAGTTGGTCTTGTCCATTATAAATCAACAAAACCCCGTTCCCTCTATTAATAACTAATAATAAGAGATCTGTGTGTTAAAAGTACAATAAAAACGATGCAGAGAATGTGCCGAAAAGGGAAGTATATATTGATATCTATAATCAACTTAGCAAAGAAACACACGGGTCAAGAAAAGTCGTGTAAAAAGTCTTGACACAAAGTTCAAGTATTTCAGCATTCGACCTTAACTGCAGTGGATGACACGAAGCCAAAGCCTTTAACTTGATAATCGCTGCAACGAAACTTCTCATGTCACCATGATTACTAATTGCTTTCCTTCAGTCGCAAGAAGATTGAAAAAGAAAGAAATGAAGAAATGAATTATTCAATGCAAAGCTGAAATCATGGGGAATGCTGCATTTGGCAAGGTGTTCAGTTGGATCTCCAAGGACATCACGCTATCAAGCTTTACCACTAGCATCAAGAATTTATGGGATGGCATCGTTATCTTTACTACCCTTGTCTGTACTATCTCTCTATTCTTAGTAAGATCATATCGTCATTGGGGTCGAAAGAAAAGAAAAATGATCGTATACTTGCAACAGTAGTAGCGTAATGCTTTTGGAAGGCCTGCGATGAGGTGCTGTGCGGTAAATGAAGAGTAGCTACTTCAAGAGAATTTATTTATACCTACATGCATTCAAATTGTTCAAAGGATACTATTTTTGGAGGATTCCAGTGATAACTATTAATAAAAAGAAGAAAAATTGAAGTTAGCGTAAGCAGAGAGCACTGTCATTCTCACAGTATCGATCATGCTAGAAAGGAAGTTACGTGGAATAGTCAGTAGAATTTAGCGGAATCTACAAGTTTACCAGCGAAAGCTCATAGATGTGCATCAATTTCCTTCGTCAGACAGTTATGCTAATTGAAAGTCTGCTTTTGAAAAGGGTGTGTTTTAGAAATGACGTGCAGAATTTCCGACACTTACGTCAATTTGAAAGTCACTGCTAAGAGTAAGACGCTTGATGTAGGTTTGGAAAAACACCACAGAAACGCCATTTATCAACTGTAATTCTAATATCATGACTAGTTTGAGAAAGACTATCAAAATAAATGCCAAAGGTGATGATATATTGTTTGATTTCATCATTAAAAATCATTTCATGGTACTTCGCAATAACGAGACCCTACTCTTTTCATTAGTTATAGAAATCCTTGAGTGGAGGTATCACAACGAATTTGACAACATTGCCGAAATGGCAGAGTGCTAAAATAACATCTCAAAACGAACTCTCATTTTATTAGTAGTTGGTTTTCGAAAGGTATCGCACTTGATATTATGAATATACAGTATCCCATTTCATAGCATGAATACACAGTGCGATTATCCACCAGACGACATCAGGAAAACGTCAGCAATTTGCAAATTTTTCAAGGACTTCTCCGTTAGATGACACGAGATGAAGAAACAGTCCCTTCCGCTTAAGAATTTTCACAAAACTTTTTGTTATCATTTGAATGCCTAAATCTCTGGCTATTGCGCTACTAGTTCCTTTTTTGGAGAGACCTTTTCATAAAGCTGTAGCATCCAAAATAAAATTATATTTTACATTAGCTATACGCTTTTACTAGAGCTTCCATAGAATCACGAAAAGCATATGGACGTGTAGAGCGAAATTTTGTGGCATCACGATCACACACTTCATTTGGACTTTCTCTTAAAGCGGTGAAAAAGTACAAAATTAAATAACAAAATTGTCACTCCACATGTCAGTCGCGTCAGCTTGATTGATCGATCGATCGCGGGACGCCGTATCAAACCACGTCCAGCACGTACCCATTATAAGCAAAAGACGACAAACAAATGCTCTATGTATGTAAAATTCGATCATATTTTCCGTGCTATACCAGGCTGGAAATGATGTTGTGAGTCACTCTAATAAGCATGAAATAACTCCAGCGAATTTTACACTTTTTTTATGTGGGATTTCCCCGCTGAAGGCCTAAGCATTATTCGTCTTCATCTCCATTCTGTTACAAGCTTCCTCCATGTTGAGCAATACAACCGAAGTTTGTGTTTTATTGCATTATTAGTGGAGAAATGGTCTTTCACAGCGAGATGCACTCGATGAAATCAACGAAATTGAAGGAGAGAGCACAACAAGCAAATTATCTGCCGGATAGTGGTTGCAGCGTTTAAAGCCGGAGATCTTGACCTCGAATACACGCCTTGTTAATGACGTTCAACAAGTTGAACAACGAAGACTCGACTGCGGCTTCGAACCGAGAGCCGAAACTTGGCGGACCGAAGGCAGAAAGGCGTAGTAATCAATGGCCTCTATTTTGAAGATTAGTTATTATTGTTTTCGTTTGGAACTCATACTTGAATTTCAATTTCTTACGAATGTCCTAAAACTTTCTTTCTAATCTAATATTACGGTGAATGGTTGTTTCACAAAATACGCACAGAATTGGAATCGTCAGGACTTTCGCTATCGAATGGTTTTTCAAAATTTGAGGAAACAGTTCTGTTCTTTGAGAAATATGCGTGTGTAAATCTAAAACAATTTTTTTACTGCTGCGTTTTGAAGAGGCTTTTCCAAAACCAAGTATCGGAATAGCTAGAGGTTTTAAGCTTTTGAATGACTGCTAACACGTTTATGAGATTTTCTTGTCCAACGAAAAAATCATTTCTCAATCCCATGTCGTCTAGCAATGAAAAACCATTCGAAATTCGACAGTATGTTTATTTGCAGAGGCCGCTAAAGCGATAGACACGTGTAGTCAATGACTGGAGGTACTCTATAGCACAAACGTTACAGCTGATCCGATATCGGTTACCGAGATCACCAGATCTTCCATCATTCTGGTCGGCAATTTGACACCAGATTTGTTTGGAAGGATAGCACTGACCTGATACATTGGCAGACCACCGCCATTCATTGTCTGGCCACGTATGCATTAAATTACCTCTAACAGTGCTTAATAATGTAGAACACGTGGCACATCCTTCAGCGACTGATCAGCGTGGAACTTACAACTTTATACTGCAGCAGTATGTTGGCGAAGAAGCTGCTAGAGTGCTAGATTGTGGAGGTATTATAGCAAATCATAGGGAAAGAAAGAATAGCAAATTTTGTTGGATGAAAGAAACATCTGCAATGGCTGCTGAGAGAAGAACGAACGGATACACTCTATATAGTCGATATTACATTACAACTTTTAGAAATAATACAGAACCCACTTCAGACATAATGAAACTAGAATATTAGAGCTTTGAAGCCGATACTTAGCAGCTCACTAATTCTGTCCTTTAGGCTCTATTTGTGTGAATGAAAGATGGATGCGTGGGAAATGGAATATTATTTATTATTTTTACTGCCTTTCAAGTAGTAGTGTGATGCTGTAAAGACCACTCAAGAGCACAGAGTGGTACGCAAATTTTCGACCTCAGGAGGAAGCTGAACCCGCGTCTCGCGCATATTGGCTGCGTGTGCTGCCACTACACCAGGAAAAAGCGCTGGAAATGATGAATCCAAATAGAATTTCCAAGGTGCCAGCTTAGCCAGATTTCATGCCGATATGGGCATATCGAACAAACATATTAAAGGCTGGTTGCTGACACTTACGATAGGATATATCGAAGAGAGAGGGCTGCAAAGTGGTAGCTTTGGTGGTAACATGCGCCACTCTGCACGGGTAGGACGTGAGTTCAACTCCTCTTCAAAATTAGGGTTTTGCATACCACTTTGTACTCCTTGATGATCTAAGTACGAATATTATGTCGGGAATTAGAGCTTCAGAGTACAATATAGTCGATCTGAAAAATATCAGTCAGCAGAAAAGCAGTAATAGGGTAACTCACTACTTTCATCTCTAATTAGTGCATAAGGACCCTTTATGAACTTACCAACAACTTGACGACCAGAAGCACAGCATCAACAACGACGTTATGATCGAAGCAAGTGACTAGTCGATATCATAACGGAAAAATCATTTTACTATCGCTCTTAGAATTCTACGATAGCTTGAGAGGATATCATAGCATCAACTGTGGATTGCTGACATCTATAGCTTCAAATGTGCGTTAAAGTGATGTCATTCTAATAAAACTGTTTATTATAACACAAAATGAAATTCTTAACTCCGAATAACTTGTGAAGAAATCGATTTTGTTCAAATCTCAAGAAAAGTGGTGCTCACAATGAATTAGATTGTTTATGATGCAATATCAAAATCCAACGGAAAGGATTTGTTTATAGTTCTCCCAGACTTTTCGAATGCACGTGTGTAGAATTAACATAATAGGAGAATAGTCTCAGAAATGATCATCAACAAGTGCGTGGAGTAAAAAAAGACATGGAAAGGCATTAGAAATTTGAAGAAAAGAGAAACAAATTTTTATGCTTACGTTTTTTAATCTCGGACTTTTCCTGTCTTGACGTACACTACGGAAGCTTGAGCGATGTGCAAGAAACATAAAAGAGCAATCAGTATTGTAGATACTAGAGCTCACATCACGTAAGTGATAGAGAGAATCCGAATTTCCGACTCACGAGGACAACTAGAGATTTACAGAAGCAGATATATACGTCAGGATTTAGAACATCGATAGACCGTACACCTGCAAGAGTCTAGCGAATAAGATATAACGAATTACAAACACGTGATAGGAATGCTATAAACCACATTGACAGGTTTCTTTACGATTATTATGAAAGAAAACTATAATGATCACTGATTTCCCAGGTGAAGTAGAACCCATCGGGTCACTCTCATACACGCTTATGGCAAATAAAGACTACAACCGCCTGCCCCGAGATAACTGACAATCAATGGGAGGACAGGTGATGTGCAGGTGATTGAAATGTAATCGTAAAGTCACAGAAACTGCCAACTATGCAATGTTCTTTTTGAACGACTAGCTATCAACTGTCAAATGGTGCAATCTTGGCTATTGAAGCTTGATGATACAGAGAAGGATACACAAGAACTCATCACTGACGACAAAAAGTTACGAGTACAATGAATTAGAGACATAAGTAACTCAGTAGTTTTGAAGCACTGAAACCCAAATAGGAGCCAACAAAAGACTCATCAAAGTGGTACTGTGTGAAATAATTGTATAGCAACTAGACAATCTTGTTATGAAGTCTGTCCAGCGCTTCTTTGCTCGTTTAAAGTGATATGTTGCCTGACACCACTGAGACGCAGAGCGAAAAATTTGTTGATTTTAGCAACCCATTGAATTTTTTTTCGAATTGGACGAATATGATGCGGCGGAACACTTCTCGGAGCTTGACGTATATCGGACGAAAGTTGGAGTAGCCTTTACGTGCTAATTAGTTAATGTAATTACACCATTCATCTGAATAGTGACGAAATGGTTTGTAAAGGGATGTATGTGGTGTAGTGGTTAGGGGCGGCCTACCCCACACATGTTGTCAATGGATTGATTCCACACCCAAAGCTCATTAAGCCCCTCATCTCTCCAAGGTAGCCAAATTTCTAGCAGACTTGTCTGGAAGGATAACAACAAGCTTATGATACTTCGGTAGCCTAAGATAAGGCATTTTAAAGGCCGAAATTGTATTCAAACACCGACGTTTGAGAAGTCAAGTGTACGACGCATCCGTGGAGGATTGATCAACGTCGAGAGTTTTATCTTTTTATTTTCTACCCATGTATATAAAAATCTATATAGAGTTATATATGCTGTAATGACCAGTGTAATCACACTGTTATATTGTAATCAATGTTAACTTGGTGATGAATAATTAGCTCCAGCGTGACAAACTGTTCACTACGATCATCGTTCTTTTGTTCAGCTCGAAAAATGGAAGAAGAGCTTCGAAAAGGCTTGAAGAACTTCAAAAATAATTCTGAAGGGCTATAACTATCGTAATTACGTACTCTATAGCATAGCGATTCACTTTTTGGTATACATATATATATATATATATATATATATAAGAGCACATGTGGCTCAGTGGTTAGAGGTGCCCTGCGTCGCACACGAGGTCACCGGTTCGATCTCGCGTTCATGGCTCACCAAACCATCCATCCCTCCGGGGTCGGTAAATTGGTACCAGGAAGGTTTCAGACTTGTCTGGGAGGATAAACAGCACTGACTGGGTTCAGCGGGAGGCTACCGCGAGGCATTGTAAAGGCCAAATGTGCATTCAATCACCTCAAACGAAGTTAATAATTGAAGTCGAATAAATGGCGCATCCCTCAGGGATTGATCAACGCCGAGAGCTTTATCCATTATCCTTTATAAGAAAGGCGAGGTCATGTGGCGCAGTGGTTAGAGGTGCTCTGCGTCGCACACGAGGTCAATGGTTCGATCTCGCGTTCATGGCGCACCAAGCCATCCATCCCTCCGGGGTCGGTAAATTATCCTTTATATATATATATAAATATAAAAATGTAATATATAAATATTATATATATATATAAATATATATATATATATATATATAAAGGATAATTTACCGACCCCGGAGGGATGGATGCCTCCTTTATATTATAATTATTATAGGATAATAGGATAATTAAGGATAAGGATAGGATATTAAGGATAGGAAGGATAATTTATATATATATATATATATATATATATATAACTTGTAATAAGGAGAAATGAAAGTATTACTGATGTATGCTCAAATCACTAAACGATCAATGTGGCAAAAGGTAACTGGCGATATTTACATACATACGTATATATATATATATATATATATATGATGTAGAGCGATTCGAAAAAGCTTTTGCGTCGAGGATTTGAACCTACATTTCAGCCTATGCGGGGGCACGTGCTGAACCGCTGCTCTACCAACGCTCGCTTTGACACCACTTTTTCTATTCTCCAACGCGTGGATATATATATATATATGTATGGGGCGCCGTGGCCAAGTGTTTCTGATGTTCGTCGTGGTGGGCCCGGGTAAGCACCGCCCTTCAACATTCTGTGGTAGCCAACAATGAACGCCCTATGGAACGCCACAGCCGTGCTGTTCTCGACATTGCAAGGAGACGTGCTCAATTAGTATTATATAACGTTCACAAAGAGACGAAAAAGCGAATTAAACGTTAGAAGTACTGGGATCCGCATGGTGAAAAGGGAGGAAACATGTGAAGACGGATCACTTTGAACCTTATACGGAATTCAAAGCGGTATTACAATCCCTCAATTGAGGGGGGGGGGGGGAGGGGGGAGGCGGGGAGGGAGAGTTCATGTTAACTACCAAAGCTCCTATTTCGCTTTCGGTCTCTCTCTGGGATGTCATTGTTTGAGGTTCGAAGCGAATATAAAATGAAACTACTACTGAAAGAGCGGCTAAATGAAGAACCTTTGTTGATGATATATTTATAGGCTGCGAAAAGTTCTCTCAATTTTTTTTGTTGATTTAAGAAATGATATCATGATAATTTTATTAAATTCTTCCTTTGATTTTAGTCTAGAATGTTTTATTTACTTGTCTATTCTTAGTTGTGCTAGAGCTATGGATCGTAAAAATGGACGTATCGCAGTAGTTCAGTGCGCAAGAGGGGAATAAAAATGGCCGACATGAAATTAGCTGGTCTCAAACCGTCATTGTCTGTAGAGCTCTGAAACGTTTCAAAAAACGGGAGAAATTGAGCACTTTCTTCGAAAAGGTTTTCCAGCTAAACAAGCTGAAGCTTTGCAGTCACAAGATCGCTCATGTTGACTTCCTGGACAATAAGATGAAAGAAAAACGGCTTTCAGAGGATCGCTCAATAATACATTTGTCGAGCTGATGCTCGTCTGCTGAAAATGCTTTTACGGATGAGATGACATTCACGGTCCAATCACTGCACAATCTCCATTATCGACGTCAACTTCTCAGGAAGAGTCAGCAGAAGTCCGCAATAGCAAAAACCATGGGCGGCATTTCCCGGCCTCTGTAATGGTCTGAGCTGCCATTTGCGCCACCGGGAAGACGCCATTGGTATCAATCAACAGAAATGTCAAAATCAACGCTGCGAGTTATTAGCAGCAAGTTTTATGAGACGTACTGGAGCACTATTCAACACTTTGGTGTAGACGGATTCACGCTTCAGCAGGACTGGGCTCCTGCGCATTCGGTCAGCTCAACGATTGCCATTTTCAAGAGTAATTTTCAGGATTTTGAGACAAGGACATCTGACCTTCATACTTGCTAGATCTAACCTGATGAATTACTCCGCGTGAGCCTTACTGAAGGCGGAAATCTCGGATAATCAGTACACTGCCGTAGGCGCGCTAAAAGGGTTTTGACTCGCGCTTTACTGTGGAAACGTGTGCCAGTATCATCAGAAATTCTCGCATGCGACTTCGTGAATGCATAGAGGTTAAAAGCGGCTATTTTGAGAATTCTTTGCCAACTTTTTGCTTATTGTTATCATTGTTGATCTAATGAATCTAGTTATCCGCCTATACGATAGCCTCTGTTCCACAAAAAATTACATACTATGCCCAAAGGGTAAAGACAAAGATTGCATGAGTTCAGGTATAGTTTACCTGATCTCTTGCAATACGTGCGGATAGGAATATAACAGCGAAACGGGAAGACCACTTTATTTCCGTGTATAATAACACCTAACCGGATTACGTAATTACGACTTGAAAACTCCGTTAGGGACGCACAAGATACGGATACACTACAAGAATGATTTGGGGTTGAAGTGACTATCCTCGTCTGGAAATATAAGATCTCATCGCGAAAAACACTCGAAGCGTTTTGGATGCACTCCAAAAGCCCCAAGGTGAACCGCAAAGACGAATGCCTCTTCATGACACGTGACTTCGGAACATTTCTCAGATCGTTTTTCCTACTAGGTCACATAACCCCGTCTCTTTTGATAAATATATATATATATATATATATATATCATAGGAAGCGCAGTGGCTTGAGATGCGTGAATGCTGGCTCGACTCGCAATGAGCTGATCATGTTTGCCATTCAGTGAGGTCGTAGAAATAATGTCAGATCCAGATTTCCTTAGGGGGAATAACCTACTCTCATTCTCAAAGGTAAATACTTAGCATGAAGACCTAAAGATGCTCGCGGAACCATCTGAGCTTTCAGGAGAAGTCAACTCGTTTATCATTCCAATATTTGGAAGAGATGTAGTCTTAAAGTGACAATTGATCTCACATCAACATCAGAATCACTTCTCGATTGATGAGTGCCAGAAAAAGATTTGAAAATAGGAAGCGCTGATATCACTCAAAAAATGGCAACAGATTGCACAAACTGGTAAAAATATGCACATCATATATATATATATATATATATATATATATATATATATATATATAATGCACAATACTTCTATACATATGGTCTAACCTGGGTCATATAAATGAGAGGAAAGGAATACTGTTCAAACTTGACAGTTAATGAATTATGAGTAATCCTGTCATATGATAAAACAAAGTTGGCAGTTGTGTTCAAAAGAGCTCATCCTTGCATGTGAAAAAGTTCGAAAGGCGCAAACTTCAAAACTTCGATGCAGGCAGTGAAATTTATTTTCGTACCGTCAGCGCATTCTTATATCAAACATTGTGAAACAGCCACTCTAAAAAGACTCATTACTATCAAAATAACGCTTGTTTATAATTATCGAAAGCTACAGGTTGTCACATTAATCACTGCACCGCCAGAAATAAATAATGTGAATTCGTTAACTAGATATTCAAATGACTCGCCTTGAAAATCTATCGCACAGCCACAGCACATGTCTCTGATTTTCATTATTTATTATAGTTTTGGTTCTTGAGCACTGTTCGTCTAGGAAATGAAGAAATCCCGATTAAAGTGTTGCAAAGATCTCAGTAAAGGAAGTAATGGATCGATGGGATGTTTGCCATCTCCGCCATTAGGTCTCTTCCAAACCGGAAGTAATTCGTGGAGCTGCTTTCCTCCTCTATTGACTTTCCGCTAGAAGATTCCCATTTGCTTGATTGCGAGACTATATGTCGTGTCTTAAGAGTGTAGGTCTTGGAAGCGAAGCACGTCTAACTAAATACATGCCCTGAGGCGAAAGTGTGGTTAAGAGATAAATTCCTGCTCCACGCTACGCTCAAATTGTTCATACTAGCTGGTGGATAAAAACAAAACGCATTTGGCGTCCATCAAGCCCTGTAATATGCGCAGCGCGTCCGATTTCATCAAGTAGCACAGAGGTTATGGAATGGGTATCTAGTGAGTGCGATCAATTGCGGTGTATTAGCGTTGTGTGAAGTCAGCGTTTTCATTTCCACAGACAATCTTACTACAATTTGGTGATCCAGGGTAGATGGAAGTCATGGTAAATTCAGAACGCAAGAACAAACAGCGACAACGCTAAGCACTTTCACTGTAACTGATGGATTGGTGCTCAAATAAGCAGTACTCGATTACGAAAAAACACGCGGTCGCTAATACATCTAATCATAATTGTTCTATTCTCCACCGTAGAACTCTGCAAATTGTCTGGGAGCACTTATTGCAAAAAAGTGAAAGTTGAAAAAATTAAGAGCCTCATTTTCATGATTCTAGAAATCCTTCAAATTGACAGTGTTAGATGTCACGAATACGATAACACTCCTCAAATCTCCAAGACATTTTAGGCTTTCTGAAATATAGAAGGTTTACAGTTGCCAAAATATTTACAACAAGCGAAAACATTTACATGAGCTCGCAATCCGGTCTTATGAGAGTCATAGAAGCCAAAATTTGAAGAAACTGCTCATCTGGCCACGTTTATGACAGCGGAAAAATCTCTCTCCTGACAGATGCGAAAACGAGAGTGTAATTGGCCTAAATAACACAAGTCTAAACATGGGCGTCATCATCTGAGATTAGGCGAGGATCTGAAGAAAACTCTGAACTGTGAAAACTGTGAAAAATGTCCGAATTATAGTGAAGTTAGTCTTTGGCTTGGAGATGCTGTGCGGAGTAAATTATCTTATCTCTAGGGTGATCGCTACCTACACCGATTTCTAAAAAATTATGAATGGATCTTTTGGAGTCGATCATCCCTCTGAGATGTGCCATGCATCACTTCTTCAAGCATCTTAGAGGTGGACTGACGCATATGTAGCCTAGACGGTGACCTTTGGTGAGTGGGTAATGCATCTAGCTTTCCTTCTTCCGAGAAAGTCAGAGGCCAACTTTTCGAGCCCGAAGAGGTAGGATTTTTGGTCAGCTTAGGGGAAGAATCAACCAAAGAGTGCGTGTGAATTGCGAAAACCTCTTACAACTTGGCTAAGCACTTCTCACGTCGATGTTAGATATGAGAAAATGTTCAAAAAGCTTCAGACACGAACTGAAGATGAGAAGGCTTTTTTATTCAATTTATCACAAAGATAAAAATACCCTTTGTAGGTCATAGTTAGAAAAGCCCTTCTCTTATGGTCTGACGTGACGTGATAGCTTTCAATGAAAAGGGTTCTTTCTGATTAGGAGAGAGCAAATGAAAAGCCGAGCTTATCCTCTGGAAAGGAGCTTTCATGAGAGTGTTAGTATATATTAGAAAACTAAGACTTGAGGTAGCCGCTCCACGTCGCCGGTTCTTCGAAACGTCCCTTTATAACGTTGTAGCATCCAGATTATAAAATACGTTTCGCACTCGCCTTTCGCCTTCATTTTTACAACGTTTGTAATTTTCTGAAAGGCAAAAACATATTATTTCGTAGAGAAATTTCGTAGTATCTCACCCCATCGTTTTATTTAGAGTTCCTTCCGATGCGAAGAAAAAATTCCCAATTGAATAACAATATAGTGATCGTCCCGCCTCGCCTCCTGCTACGTACCGTGCCACGACTCTCGCCTTGTCGAATAGCTGGTAAGCAACATTTTCAAAAATGTAAAACTGGATCTTATCGTCCCTGATAAACCGAATTTCTAGAAAACAAGCACACTGCTAGAATTCGAAAACGTTGCGCTATGAGATATTTATCTATACTTCAAAGAAAGAGCTCTGTCCGGCAAGGTTTGAGGCACAAATAAAAGACCAGAGGAGATCAGTAGACCAAAAGTGCTCTTGAAAAGCAAACATGGTTATAATTAAGCGCTAGCACTGTAAAGATGGAGCTTTGTCCAGTAAAGTATAGGCGAGATAAGAGAAAAAACACGTGGTGCTATGAACATGATTTCATTCGAAATGTTAAAGCGTTATGGAGGGGTGTTTTGAATAGACGGCGACATGGGGCAGTAACCTCATATCTCAGCTTTCGTATGGTTCTTAACATTTCGATGGAAATTTCCTCTCCAGCTAATAAGATCATTTGTTGTCTCCTCATCAGCAAGAACTATGAAAAGTATTGTAACGGAGTGATCGACATGACCTGTCAGTAAATCGCTGCTCTAGACTAACCGATGTCGCTAATTACCTTAAGTTTACTGCACAAAATGAGCCGTTTGTTTTCTTTGCGCTTTCCTTTTTATTCCTGCAAAAAGTAAAAGAAAGCGGAAAATTTACAAAGGAACTCTGAAGCGATTGCAAATTGATTTATCAAAATGAAAGGCTCGAATGACTGAGTAACCAACAGGACTGTTTTGTGGCACAATAAGTAAAATCTACACGACATCGCCATCTATCGTCTGCACTCTGATGTCTACAAAGTCTTTGCTCGACTCATTTTCAACATAGTCGAGAAACTACAGGAAAAACCGTGATAAAAGCATGAAGAGTTTTGAAAAGGTTATAGTAGCATGAAGAAGATAAAATAGACCTCTTTCAGTTGAGATAAAGACTGTGATGGAAGCACTGAATAGATTTTGCTTATTACGCACATATCCTTAACGAGTTATACAGCAATAATCACCCCTAGTCTAACCATTCCAATAACAACATTGTCATTGCTTCAATAGTTGGTTTCACGAAGACAATGATGTCATTTTCTCAGAATGATTTACAGCCAATATCGAGTATATGGCTAAACGTCGATAGGGGCAGCTATAGCAATCTCATTTCGCTTATATTGAAAATCATTCATCCTTCACCAGCATCAAACTAAAAAGAGATACGAATCCTTATTGAAAGCCTATAACCTTCGCTTACGACATTCAGAAAAATGTTTCAACTAAAGTAGATCTCAGCTAGTAGAAAAGCAAACAAGCAAATATCTATCTAGTGCTGCTTAGAATAAAACAAAACCATGAACCTAAATGGGAAGTTATTACTTTTTACTGCAACTCAATAATCCTTTCATAGACCATACCCCTGTTTCGAGTATTTTCTTAGACCACGCGCGACTTTTGAATTTATCAGCGGAAGGTATGATATATTTGACGATACCAGCCAAGAGCAAGCGAGTGTACAACACTGCCCGTTCGGTGATTCTAGTACTTATCGGCGCTCGTAAAACGTTCGGCGTCGACTCCTCTATGTAACAGGTTCTCCCCAGAGAGATACTGGCTTAGACGAAAGTAACCTTGCACCTGACGAAGTTGCAAGGCTGAATCACGTGCATTTCATTGCATAAATGCCTACAACAGGCCACATGTTTGATTCGAAAATAATCATCACGAGTCTTTCATAAATCAGTCGATTACGTCTATACATCACTCTCCACATTTGTTGATGAGTTGCAAAAGAATTTAAATTGAAAATCGCTTAGTGGAGTTCCAATATTCGACCTTAAGCAGTTTAAAAGGCGCTTGACTACTTGATTATATGAAAAGAAATAATAAGAAAATGAAGTACATGATGTTGGGTTATAATAAGATTTTCAGTCTAACTGTACTTCATTAGACATTTCTAAACCATTCAAATCCTGGCAAAATATTAACGATCCATCAGGTCGATTATTTTCTTAATCATTGTGACGGAGTTTAATATGAAATAAATGTCTGAACTGGTCTAGTACACTGGTTAAGGCTGCGAGTTACTCGTTGGTTCGATCCTCTCTCGTGTGAGCCCGGCTTTCCATACTTTCCGGATCAGCGCATCGTTACCTGACATGTCTGCGGTAACGAAATAAGCGATCATTTAGAGCAATGTAAACAGGTGTAGGTTAATGTACGGGCTTAAAAGCAAAGGTTAACGACATCGTTTTCCCCATTAAAAAGCCTGAAGAATGAGTTCAATTGATTGAACTAAGCATGAGTCTGTCTCAATGAAAAATAAACATCACTTTGCAAGTGCATCTGCATTAAAGAAGCTTTGAAAATTACATAAATAAAGTGAATAATTACAGGGGTACTTGTCAACAACCGATATTTAAATTCTCACCAAAGAACTAGTTTTGCGCACAATAAAACTGATAGGCCGTGATGCGACGAATGTAAATTCTATTCAATTTCTTAATGCTTACACTCATTATGCTTGTAAGTTACCTTTAGATTTTATGTAAAAGAAGAAAATCGCTGATATCGCATGCTTTCGGTCAATAAATGAAAGGGCATCAAATAGTAGCGTTTTGACGAAGCTAACCGCGTTTTACGAATTGCCCCCTGAAGAATGTGAGCACAACAAGACCGAGCATTTTTTGAATTTTTGCCGTTGTATGTCGTTTTAGAACACATGTATAAACACAAAATGAGGTTTTGTGGATTTGTTTTGCCTCAGTGAAAAAGTAGGAAAGGAAAATACGTTGTAGCCGTATGAACACATGAATTAACCCTTTTAGGTACAGATTTTTCCTTGAAACTGCCTAGAAATAGTATGAAATGTGGACTGATTTTTCTACTCAGTGGGCATTTTTTTCGAGAATTCTGTTTTTCGTAAAATAATCAAAAAACGAAAAAAATTTGAGTATTTTACGAGGAGCTAGATGTAAAAATCGTGTGAAAAGTAGGGAGTAATAAGAGTATAGAAGCAGGTAATATATTTAAGAAGAACATAGGTAGCTAACATTTATGCAGACAAACAAATGTTCACATATAATAAACTGGACAAGTCTTTACAAATCTGTGGTGGTGGTGAGCAACTGTTGCATAGTCAACACTCTTCACAACTTAAGCGCAAGCTTCTCGACAACATTGAGTGTTAGCTAGTATTAGACTGCTTTGCTAAACGCCGTCCTTGAGTGTTTCCATTGTCGAAATTGGCGTTCCGCTAAATGTGGAACACCTGAAACGAGCCGTTCAAATTTGCCATCTTCCCGCCCACTCATTATGCAATTTGTATCTGGAGATTTTGCCCACTTGAAATTGCATTTCTGAAATCTTGTGAAGGCAATATACACGTGTTTTCTTTTCAGATTGCAAATCAAACATTGCCAGACCTTCGAAAGCTGATTACGCTCTATTAGAATTACGGTTGTATGCAAGTCATATCAAGTCGTTCATGTTCATCTTTCACGGTATTTAAAGCCGTGCCATGACTTTTGCTAGAAGTTCATACGGTGTTCATCGAATACAGGAAGATACAGGAAGTTTCTTCTCCCCAACTAATTGGATCTGGGGAGTCTACAGGAAGTCTCTTCTCTCCAACTAATTGGATCCTAGGAATCATAAACGAAGAAGTAAGTTAGAACGGCACAGTGTCATTCCATAGCTGACCAGCCACGGTTCCAATAAAACCCTTTCTAGTCTGTATCGCTACTACTTAAATGTTACATCATCTAATTGTGATGATTGACAGAGCCATTCACTTTAGAGCTTGTTGGAAGTTTATCTTTGCAGTAACGGGTTAAAATTACAAAATGATACATTTTCCGGCCGTCCGGTACCGGATACTGGTTACCGCTATTCGCATTTAACACCTTTTTTTCGAGAGCCGACGATAATTTTGCAATTCACAACATTAACTCTTGCCTGCCTAGTTTATTTTCGACTCAGTAGTAAGTAAGATATAACCATAAGATTACTGAGATATGAACGGATCTCGGAATTGTGAGGTATACGATGTAAAATTGAACCTCGACTACCCATTTCGCAGGCGTGAATGTTCGCATTGTACCAACCACGCTCTCGCTGTTTCGGCCGTGTTTCAGTCATAATCAGTAAGTGAGAACAATCACCCTTGAAGTATCTAAGAAGTTGAAAGCTTTACACGTACGCTAAAGAGATATTGCTGTCTTAGTTGTTAATCAACGTTTATGAGATATTCTGTGCTTAAATATGTTTGGGAGCATGTTAGGAGTCGAAAGTCTCAAAAAACTAGGAAAAGAGTTATTTCCCCCCTTTTTACCGATAGTACATTGAAAAATATATCGTATCATTTGAACAAAATCCCTCATTCAAGTCTTCTTCGTGAGAGCGGCAAAGTATAAAAAAAAACATTTCTTCAGCATTGCATTGATGGCGGACAGAATGAATTGCACTCAACGCGTGTCCGATGTTATCAGAAATTAATTCTAGAACAAATTTGCAACAATTCAAAAATACTCACAAAAGTTCACTACGGGTTGTCCATCTATATAAATGCTCAAAAAAGTTGCGAAATTCCTGCATGAAACGAGAAGAATACAAGTCAACTGACCAGTGAAGGCATTTACCATGTAAATCTGTGCAAGGCATACTTAATTAGCTTTTGATTAAGATACCTGTCTTTTTCATTGATCCAAAAGATGTGTGATCGTATAGAGCGCAGCAGTTTCACTCTAGTTGTTGATCTATAGGACTCCGTGTTGAGCTTCTTTGTAGATCAATTAAACCATCAAAAACATTTCCAATTGTAATGCCCAAGATATATGTCCACAAAATTTTCTATTATCTTAGTCAACAACCATACAACAAGTCATATGTGATTATTTCCTCAGCTACTCGTTTTACGAAATGTACTAATATGACACCGCCGTTTTTTTTTTTTGCTGTAATAATAGTATGAATAAAGGTGTGCAAATTCTTTTTACATTTGAAAGTTTGTAATCACGCTATTTATTTGCGTGCTTTCTGCACGAATATTTCATACGGTGGTTTTTAAAGGACTTTGGAGATTAACACTTTCATACCCGAAAAACGCCATTTTTCAAATTTGCTGGTTTGTAATTTGATTTGGTTGAAAAAGAAGTGGTAATCAAACGGTGCAGTGACGGAAGAGTAAGCCGGGTAAGGTAAAACCTTCTAAGACCTCACACCTCAGTTCTTTTATGACGTTTTCGATTGGCGTTCGCAACATGAAGTCAAAACGTTATCATGCAACAAAACTGCAAAGTTCGTGCCGTTCTGGTTTTTCGATATGAATTTTACACTGAAATTCCATTACCTGGTACCGCTCATTTGCTCATTTTCTCGCGAACGTTTTGTTATGCAATTTGCCTGTACTTGTCTTAAGCTGGAGGTCTCTCCAAGATCCATTAATCTTGTGCGCCGCTTCAATAGCATCGCTCTCCTACGCGCCATTTGTGCATGAGTAGCAAGCAAATCTGTTCCCACGACAGCTTCATCTTAAAGCAAATATAGGCAAGTTGTTTTTGTCAAAATGTTCGCAAGAAAAATGCGTAGTAGTTTAGCGAGACCAAAATCAAGCAACCGCAGTCACATTTGCTTAATAAATCTGCACAGAAATGTTTCCGCATATGGCGTTTTTGGGTAGAAAAGTCGTCAATCTCAAAGAAATTAAAAACCATCACACAGAATAGTTCCTCTGTGAAAAAATATAGATATTTTTTACTCGCATTTTACGCACTTTCAATAGAAGAATAATTTGCATATCTTTATTTTTACTATTGCTGAACAGAAAAAAAAACGGCGCAGTCATATTTATACACCCAGTAGTTCTACTGAATACCTGAGATGTTATAAAACACAGTGTTGAGGTAACACGCCGTGCACACGTGGTAGTTAGTTTGATCCTGTGTTTCATGCCCACGAAGTTTTCCAAATTTTTGAGCTTGGCAGAGAGTATTAGACTTGTCATCAAAAGTACTAACCTGATGAATTCTGATAAGTCATTATTTTGGCACCTTGTTGGCCATTTTCACAGTTTTTTTTTCACTGTGTACTTTAGCATTAAATCGTCCTTTCGTTCTATTCTTCGTGGAAAGCTGGTTGAGCGCGTCTCTCTAATCACAAGGATCGCGTGGCTCTGGCGTTCCATGAGAAGTTCGTTGTTGACTACCGGACAGTGTTCGGGGAGGAGGAGGGGGGAGGGGGTGAGCTTCGGCTCCATATGCTCTGTTACGAGCATTACAACCATTTGGCCACGGCTCCCCTCAGTAATTGCAGAGGCCTGAAAAGCATTCAACTGCGATGCATGATGAAATCAACTGTTGTACGGCACAACGTTCATAGATTGATCAACGTCAAACTTATGGTTAGCCTCTTCAATTTACTGTCTTGTTTACCATCACCTATGGCGGTGAGGGTAACCAATGTAAGTGATTTATGAAGCTGCACATATCTTATCCCACCGGCGGCAATGCTGTTCAAGAAGTCCATTTTCCTCTTCCAGTAGATGTTTGTATTCAGAAGGTATTTGTTCTTTGAGCTCTAGCAAGGCTAAAAATGCTGTTACTCGTATATGGAGTCTTTACTTTATATGGTCGTGCTTCAACATCGCTGCGAGTTGCACAGGCAAGCTTCTTCTTGGGAACATAGAAGCTTATGTCTGGAGAATATGGCATTGCCCAAAAGGAGGTTCCTGGTGAGTGCTTTAACAAAATGATCTCTGTTTGAGTAGCTTTTTCTGGAAATAAAATACGGCAGTGTGGTTGCATAGAAAAATTCTGGTTTGTGTGATTACAAACACTGCCTTCCCCACACACTCGTCAATGGTTTTAACAGTTTAGAGCGATTAACGAGGAAAGCAAAGAAAACTTCCTGCTCAACTGCTAACATAGCTGGGTGAATATTTTCTAGTCCATCCAAATTTCTTCGATGTGACGGATCAATCAAGTATTCCGCGTTCATTTATCAAGCTGGATTTACGTAAAATAGCATGTATTCATTTGATCATTGAAGAACGCGTTCTCTAATCAATATGGAAAACGCGATATAAAAAACGGGTTTTTGTTGGTTCTACTCGAAATGAATAGACATTGTTTCCGATAGAACAATAGAATAGAGAAGCAATGATGGAATCTTTTGTTTCCACCAGATGAAAGGCTTCAGTAGCGTCTTTGTAGCTCTAAGTATAAGCTTATCCTTGAAAAAGTTTTAGATGTCTGAGAATAACATGCTTATCAACGTGCCCACGAAATAGTTTCGCTCCATCCTCCAGTCTGCTTACTATACACCTAGAGTGCGCACCCCTTTCGGGTACACCAAGCCTCTACATTGAAGGAGCTAGAGCCGCTGAAAATAGGTGAAACATAGCTCACACCATGCTCATTCCAGTCATGCAACATACAAAATTCTATGCTGCCTATTGAGTGAATCAGTCTCACATTTCTTTTCAACGTCAAAATTCGCGAGGCTCAAATATGTTTGGAAGACGGGCGAGCCTAGCGTATGTAGGAAAGAGGCGAAACGAAAACACACTTTC